>WBNH01007111.1:239084-256765 GCA_013401255.1 Urocolius indicus
CCTCCATCTTGTACCACTCTTACACCTCCTGCCTCGCACCTCAAATTCCCGTCCCTAAATAGTGATCGCAGAGGCGCCAGATTGGCCCAGCCGGGCCGGGGGGTGGGTCTGAACCCAGGAGTCGGGGGGAGAGTCTAAAAAACTTTTACCAGGTCTTCACTGCAACCCGCTCCCCCTGTTACTAAGCAAAAGCAACTCCTTGCTAAACCATGACATGCATGCAATGCCTTATTACATTTATCATCACAAGCAACCTACAGTTAACATGTTGCAGATTATTGAAATTATGTGGAGACTTTAGTTCACAGACACAAATTGCATTGGATATTAGCAATGTGATGAAAGAAGCAAAGTGAGAAAAGACAAGAGACATATATGAGTTCCATTGGGATGTTTCTTTTGACCTGAAGCAGCATTCTTGACAGAGTTACAAGACAGATACAAAGTTGAAGCAGCAGATACATTCTTTCCCTTACATTGTCTCCTACAATATGTTATCTGATAAACAGCAGACTCCTCTTTTTTTATGTTTGCTTCATGGAAATGAAAAGATCTTGGAGGTTTTGTGAGGGAACAAAAGAAATCTAGAGGACTAGAAATTTAACATGAATTAAATGTAAAGTAAAATACATATAATGGGCATCCCTATGCCCAATTATATTTATAGATACAAGTTTTAAATGTATATTTTCCTTATATCTTTAGCAAAACCTTATAAATCCCTTCCTTCATTTTTTATGCTATATTTTTACTAAAAATGTTTTTATAGACAACTAATCACTAACCTATTTTTTCAATATGTGATTATATTTTTTTTTCATGCAACTGATTATGTTAGAATACTTGATTCCACAGATGGATTTTTTTTTTGGGGGGTATATATATTAAATGTCCAAACTACAAGAATCTTGGAGAAATTCACCTAGTGGTCACACAGAGTCTTCACCAAATTTTGAGATTATTTGTTCACCCTAGAACCTTACGAGGAATCAGCAGAGCTACTGAATCTTAGCAGTAGCATGTTAAGCTGTGTTGAGCTTAAACCACTTGTGCTTTCTAGTTTCATGAGAACCAGTGGTTTTGGTGCCCTCAGTTTAACTAAGTATAGCATCAGTTAGAAGGCATATCTAGTAACGTTACAGCTTCAAACGTTACATTTATTAATAAGATTTTCTATATGCCTAGTCTATTATGACTTGCACATTCTGGCAGTGTTGCCCCTGTTATTCATGACAACAAATCCTAACATCAGCATTTTTTTTGACAATGACCCAGGTTTAATAAAGACAGCATACTAGAATCGATCTTAATGTGTATGCTGCCCTTTTTATCACAGCATTTCATGCAGTGCTGCCTTAAGTTTTCCCTTGCCTCCTGCTCCCCATATATGTTGTATTATGTAAGGCATTATGCTTCAATAGTGAGTGAATGTCAGAAGTGAAAGTTGGTTCATCCAAACATATATCTTGTCTTTATGGTTTGACTAGTATAGAAAAGCAGTTAAATATGCCTTTTTAGTGTGCAATGGGTAGCCTAATAGCCATTTCAGATTTTCCTTTTGAAATGATGGTGTTCAGTTCATTCTCCTAGTTCATTGATGCAATGTAGAAATAAGATGCTACAGATGGTACACATGACACTGTAAGTAATCTTTCTATAAACAAAAAGTTATGTCTTTTCTTGAATAAGAATTAATTTCTAGATGATAGTTTCTGAACTCTATGGAGCAGATTCCTTAAGATTTTAATGAGGCTTTTAATTCAAGACTTCAAATGAAATATATCTACTAGTTTTGTTCATATGCTTTATGAATGTATAGGGTTTAAAAGAAAAAAAAAGTTGATTTCAGATGTTTTTTAGGAATATAATTGATTTTATTTTGTCAGGCAAAAGGCCTAAAATACTAATCTCATTACTTGATTGATCAAATAGTTGCTTTGATTTTTATTTCTTAAGCATCTTCAAAGTTAGGAAATTGTAATTAAGTGTTATGTGCTTTGCTTTACTTTCTTATTCCATTTGATGTTGCAAAAGGGGAGAAAAAAAATGCTCCAATCAGCAAAACTAAGTCTAGAATTTCTTCACATATTCAGACCATAGGAGGAATCAAATCCCTTGTCTCTTGATCTTGTATTCAGTGTATCTTTTTTTCCACTGAATATCACACAGTTACTTAAAGGTATTGATCTTGTCAGTGCGCTCGACTACTGTTTGCAAAGATCTTTCTCTTCAACTGCAATACAAAGGTTTTGCTTCCTCATTTATTTTCTCAGACATATGATGAAAATTAATATGTAAGAAAACTTAGATGCAGTAGGTTTTATTTGATTGGGTTTTATAATGTTACCTTAGTATATCATGATTAGACATTTAAATAAAACATAAACTATTCCATACTCCATGCAAACATTCACCTGACAATATCATTTCAGTTGAGTTTAAATATGTGGGTTAACAGGAGTGAGTGGTGTGACTCAAGAAGCAGCAAAAGATGCTGCTTCTTAACAATATACATAGAGAAACTGGACCACAGCAAAGTGAGTTTTAATGAAGCCTGTGGGTGGCAGAAGGAAGACTAGAAGGAAATGCAAGATTTACTATAGCCTATAAGGAAAATCTGTGACAAAAAATACCATTAAAAGAGCTACCTGAAACTCCAGGAGGCTGAGATCAGAGCAGCATCACATTGGAGAGAAAGATGTGGAGAGCTGTATAATGTTCTGGCCTCCAGGTAGTTGGTCAGTGGTGAATCAAATATTGGTCTTCTGACAGAGCGGTCCATGAGTATGACTTAGACGGAAGGGATTCTGTATTTCATCTGGGAAAGATGGACTCTTCTCATTGTGGAACTGTATAGACATTTAATGGCAATATGTTCCCTTTCTGAGGTAACTGGCACTATATTGGTCCTTCCAAACTCCCTTCTCTAATGGAGTTTTGTAGCTGCTGATCCATGTCATGTGGTAAATGCCATGCAGACAGGAACAGCCTCTTTAGCCCCTTCCTTCCATAGACCATTTTATTGTTGTTTAAACTATATGTGTAAACAGCTGCTAAATAAAACACGGGTAGTTTCATATTGACTTGGAGTACACTGATCTGTGAAACAGAACTTTTGTATTTCATTTTAAATTGTTTACTATTACTACACAAGAGAGCTATGTAGGATGTGAAGGGATTGTTGATGAGGACACAGTGAGGCCCGTGTTACGTTTTGAGAACATTGCTGAACTTTTTGACTGTAAACTCTACCCATCAAGAATATAAACAGGATTGTGCTGCAGCTGCAGATTGCATCTGGGCTGCATAAGCATATTTAGACAAATTGTGCATGATTTGCATGTTTTTATTTGAAACCTCTATCCCATTATACAGTGTTTTCCTGTAATACTGGGCTGTATCCAGGCAAAGAGAATGAGGAAGCTGTGGAGAGGTAATCAGATATTTAAAAGACTGAGGCACAGGGATCCCCATCTAGAAGATTTCAATAAACTGGATAAAATTTTGTACAATTGAAAAATTTAGAAAAGGACTAGTAAAGAGATACCCCTCCATGTGCCAAGTGTAGCATGAAGACTGTGAGTGTAAGTATGCACTATTCATCACTCAAAGATGCTTACATGCCTTCTCTTTGCTTCCACACTCAAAGATGCATCTGTAAAAGACCACTGAGGTGGGAAAACAAGAGGAAGAACAGGTGGAAGAGCATGCATAATGCAGTGAGAAATAGGATAAAGTCCTGAACTGTCAATGTGCTAAGAGGAGGAAGGATGGAAAATGGACATTGATGACATAAAGACTTTAGATTGGGTTTAGTGGTGTAGAATGGAGGCGGAAAGGAAATACAGACATAGTTCAAAAAATAAGAATAAAACACTTTGTTTTTTGATGTCTACTGTCTCAGAGGGGAAAAGGGAAGGAAGCAATACAGTTAACCAAGGTAAGATATCTATCTCTGAAGGCAGGTAGTTATGTTTATATATGAGGAAGGTATTCCTTGAAAGAGAAGTATGGAAGTGTATTATGAGTTAAAGTCAGAAAGGAGAGATGTTGGTGTTTCAGTAAAATACTAGAGCCAAGTAGTTAATTCGCAAATATTAATTCATAGGACTGTTACAAGATTTCTCAAATTGTACTATATCAGTCTACTTAGGGAAAGTCACCTGCTGTGCAGCTTTCTTCCATATTGCATAAGTATATCAAGACAGATCTTGCAATATTTTCCTTATGCATCTCATATATATATAACATACACATCTTATTTTTCATTACTGTTTGAATGACTTTGCCTAAGTTGCTGCTTATGGCACCTGTCTAAAAGTTATGAGTAAATGAACAGAAAACAAATCCTCTTGTTATTAGCTTGAATAAAGTTGTTGTACCAGTACTGTGACTTGGCCCCTCAAGTCATTTTTATTCAAACTACTGCAGTACTTATGCTCCAGTTTACAAGGGATGGGATTAGCTTTTTCTCTTTCTGCCTTGCTCCATCTGGAGGGCTGAAACTATTAGCTCTTATGCGTCAAAAATTCATCCAGTATTAACATCTGCCCAGCTTCATTTCCCTCTGTCAAAAGACCTTGAGTTGCCTAGAGCCTTGTAATGTAACTACCCCTACATTTTCCTTTGAAGTGAGCATAACAAAAGACATAAAACAGCTCCCAGTCTTTAAGTGTATTAAAGCAGAAACTAATAAGCCAGAATATGTTGGCCATTAAGTGACAGAAAATTCCGATTTGCTGAGACAGATGAAACAATGGTATCTAAACCAAAAATTATTTGGTTACTATATGATTGTGTGGTGATCCTTTTCTGCCTCCTTTCCTGTAAGTCCTATGACTTTTAGTGTCTTCTTAGTTTAAGTGCTCAGAGAGGTTGTGGGCTTTCCTTCTTTAGAGGTTTTCAAACCCTACCTATATACATTTCTGTGCAACCTGATTGAGGTGAACCTGCTTTAGCAAGGGATTGGGCAAGATGATCTCTAGAGGTCCCTTCCAATCCCTACCATTCTGTGATTCTATGAATTAACTCTAAAACATCCCTCTGGGTTCTTAGGAAGCTTTCCTTCCCTTCATCATCTTCAGTCTGAAAAGAAACATGCTCATTGCCGATAGAACGTCCCAATTCCCCCTCAAAGGCTTTGCTCTCTTTTGGCTGGCTTCATTGTTGGTTATCTTTACCTGCCCTGCTCTGTGCCATGAAGCTTTGCCCCATGGAGTGTGTTGAGATCCTCTGGGGAATGGAGTAGTCTGTTTTTTTCTGCAGAGTGGATACACAGTGCTGTAGCCAGCACCACGCAGGAAGATTTCTTCCCTACTGCTCAGCTTGTCTTACTATTTAAAGAAGTGTAGTAGTGTAATACATAGTACAAGCACAGTAAGGTTTACACTAGCAAATGCTACTACCATGTTACATACACTCTCATACAAGATAACACTGCTTTTAATTAATTTTGTCTTATGTAGTGATGGAATATAGAGACTGAGGAAGTAAAAGGTTTGAGTTATGTTTAAAGGTAAGTTGGGTATTTTAGAAAAAGTTGTGACAGATCAGCAGGGTACTTACAGTCATAGAGAAGAATAAAATGTCTCAAATATTGATGTATGTCAGAATATGTGTCCATAACATTCACAGAGTAAAAAACATGGAAGATACTGACCTATGGAAAAAGAAAAAATGGCAGTAGCTAACCAGAGTTGATTAGTTAGTGTGTGAAGAGAAATTTGTGAAAACAGAATAGGATGAGAAATAAATGAAATAAAAGCCACAGAATACAAAAAAAAAGTGTTTCACAAGCTTTGAGAGGATAATTATTCAAACTATTTTCCTAAGGTTACATGAAAAATTATGTAGAGGGCAGAGAAAGGTTCCTTTCTGACTGATGAGGTTAAGTAATTTAGGTAAGGATTTGGTATTTTCTAGTTTGATGAAACGGTGATATCCTGATAAAATTTAACAAAAGCATTAAAAGGAAAATAAAGCTGTGTTTCTTCAAAGTAGAAGTAAGGTTTGAAAGAAGACATAGTCTGAGAAGTTAGCTGTAGAAAAGAGTTAAGGGCTTTAAGATGCCACCTATAACTACTTTAGCAGATAATATGGATATTGCAGTGTACTAATATCTCAGTAGAGCCATGTATAAGATTATGTGAGATTTTAACTGTGATTTAAGCTACCAGAAGATAAATGACACCACACAGTTTTCTGAGAACTTATTTATAGCACACACAGTTTTTCAGGCTCTAGTGGCACTGGCACCTTTCCAGCTGAGCTCACCCTCAAGAAGAATTTTTACCTGTGCTGATACTACTTTTCCAAACATGAAACAAACAGTAAAACTCTGTATTTCCTGAAGGTAACCTGTACTCTGAGTGCAGGAACAAAAGCCCATGAGAATACCTTCTCCTAGCTTCCTCCCAGGAGGTATTCTATACCGCTGATCTTATTAATAACTTATGACAGACACAAATTTGTATCACTTTAATTCTGTATTGATGCTGCAGCCTCTCAGGCAGTTAACTTTAAATTAAAAACACCTGCCTGAGTCTCATTGCCGGCACTGCTGGTTTTTAACTTTCCTGTTGGAAAAACTTCACACTGTACTCTGCATGGTAGAAATGCACTCCATAGGAAGCAGTAGCCACAGAATATACCTTAATGCTAGTGTTTGGAGTGGTATAAGTATGTAACCCAGAGGTGTAAGTCTGTACTGCTTAAGCTCTTTGAGATCACTGTTAAATCTTTAGCAGTAACACAAATTCACTCTAAAAAACTTATTACTTTAATGAGTATTAAGAATTTCTCAAATTCATTACAGCAGCAGGAGGGAAAGCACCTTTGACAGTAGGAAAATCCATGTGTGGAATAGTAACGGTCTATCTCCTTGTTAGAAATCTATTCCTTATGCTATGACTGAGAGAAAAGCCCACTAAAAGCTATTCTTATGCTTCCCTTTCTACAGGCCCCAACTGGAGGCCATGCCTTGGTGAGCTGCTTCTTAACCTGCCAGGGGCAAACATCTTATCTGGAAAGGTGGCAAGCATTTCACTTGTGTTTGGGGCAGCCTCTCAGCTGAGATCAGCTCCAACTCTAGCACTCCTCTACTTTTCCAGTGTGAAGTCAGCCAGATTAGTGTAAACCTTCAAAATTACCTATTTGCTTGGCAATGGGCAGCAGAGAAAAAGAATACCCGTTTAGTCAGGCACTGATATCAGTGGGGAAATGACAGTTAGTTACTCCATCTGAATGCAAAAATAAATGTAATCTACCTTGAGAGATATGAAGTGCTATAGGACCACAGTCACTTTAGATAGCCAGAAAATGGGCTGCTATTGAAAGCGACAGTCCCACTTCTTCCTTTATGTTGGAAGTACTCATCTCAATACTGTATACTCAGTAGGGTTAGCAAATGGGAATTAATTGCCCAGCAGAAAATTAGTCTTTTATTAAATCTGTCTGAAAACTAACCCAAAGTTTTTTCAATCTGTGTGGTTGTTGGAGTACTAGTGCTGGCATGAGGGAAGGGTGTGAAGGGTGCTTTGCAATAGTTTGTGCTTGCCTTCCTAGGACAGGGTATTCCCTGAGAGATGTCGGCATTTTCAAAAGTCTAGGGGAGGAGCAGCCTGACATATCATGTGTATTAGTCTTCCCAGTTCAGTTTAAATAGCTGCTGTCTTGAGCAGTTCAATCTGTAAAAAGGCAATATGCTAGTGAGTCTCACTGAGTGTATTATGTGTGAAAGGAACAATTTACTAGTTTAAGGTAAATGGTTCTCCCTCTCTTCTGTTGTTTTATTAACAACATTCATCATTGTATTCTTTGCATAAATAAAGTAGTTTAATACTGTTCATTGAAAAGGAGAGTGGAATATTACTTTAATAACAAAAAAATTCTCATAATTTTTAAACTAAGAATGTTCTGTTTTCTTGAGCTAATACTCAACAATAGAATACATAATAATAGTACAAAAACTTAATAATATAGTCCTTCATGCTGTAGTTTGAAGTAAACAAACATCCTGTTGTTATTTCTCCGAGTTTTTTAATTTCTCCTCTGGACTGTGCAGCAAAAAAAAACCCCAGAGATGCTGAAGGTAGAAAAATAACATATATAATCGCTATATTAATTTCTGGGCATGAGAGTATCTTTCCAGTGCAATGAGAAAACAGTGTGTACCCTTTTTTTACTTTTGAAACCAAATGCAAATATTTCCATCAGGAGTGAAACAACTTTTAATATTAATATTAGTTAGCGGTACCAGAAAAGGGATAATAATAACAATAATAATAAATAGATAACAAAAATGTTTTAACTGAAGACATTTAGTGGCTAAAATTGATTCTTGATGTTTTCTACTGATGGATTTTTTCTGTGTAGAGTGGTTGGGGTTTTTTTGATTCTTTTTCTGATACATCTAATCTCAGGAATGAAGTTCTGGTATTTATGAGGCAGATCCATGGAAACCATAATGAACCTAAACATGAAATTGTTTGCTGTGAGACCAAGTGTAAGATCTGAACTCTGTAGAGAACTACACATAAGGAACTAAGTAATCTAATCCCTAGTTCCATCTGATGAAGTTTACTGTCTTGTGAAGCAGAAATTTATCTCAGTTTTCAAAACTGTATTTTCAGACTTTAATTTCCGATTGAGATTTAGTAGCCTGAGTAATAGAGTGGTTTGTGTAGTTCATAAAAAATTAAGATTAGACATTTGGTGCCAGTTATCCTATTGTATATTTGTCACACTGGGATTGGTTGCTAGAAGGATCTTCTGTATCGGGTTTTACCAAATAAGTTGTCCCATTTCACCTCTACAAACTGTCTTGTTAGTGTAATTTATTTCAAGCTTTGTGATGTTTGTCAAACCCAATTCTATATAAGGAAAAAAATGGAAACTGTGCAGAGGTACTAGCTGAAAAGGCTATGTAAAGCAAGGATTGTCAATCAAGATTTGCAGATTGTTGAAAATGTAAATAACAATGTATACTTTTTTGTTTCAGTAGTTGTCTTCTATGTTGAAAAATACTCTCTGTGGTTGTATTTTTTGTGCTTGCCAATAAATCTTGAAGCAAACTACGAGTACGAATAATAAATAAAATTGAGATGACAGTTTAAATTGTAACAGGAAAAAGATTTGCCTATAACTTGTAACTGATGAATTGTAGTAGTATTCATATAAATAAATATGATTCATTGTGTAATTTCTGAAATAATAAGACTTGCTATTAACAAACTTAAATCATCTTAACACCTGGCCTTGGTAAGGCAGTGAGAAGTAGTCTATGTTGAAAAGGATTTGGTTTTTGCAGTTAATATAGTATTGTTAAAAGTTTTTATGAAGATCAAAGACTTAGCCTTTGGCATTACACGAATATGTCAAAAGCTTTCAAGAAAAATTACAAAAGATCAGCAAACATTTTTATGACACTGGCAACAGAGGTGGCATTATTCTGTCTGGTAGTGTGAAATGCATTCAATTTTTGATGGTTTTTTTGGTATGTATCTTTCAAAGTTTCTTTTTTTTTTTTTTTTCTTCAGGTTTCTTATGCATCTTCTAAATTTAAATAAATTATTTCATGACAAGTTGTAACTTAAGTCTGTGAGAGGGATGCCAGTGTCAATTAAAGCTATTCAGTTCTGATTATCATCTCAAAATAGATCATTTCAAGTTACTACAGTCTCTTTCTTTTCTCAGCATGTCGGCTCTGAATAATGTTTGAAACTTTCAACTATTTTGGATAGAATGTTAGTAATTTTTTTATAGTCATCTATACAGTAGAGCAGAAACTAGTGTTATGTTAAATAAGTGTAGTTGGTATTTTTAGTTTCTTTTGTTTACTGTAACCATAGGCTCATGTTTTGTTACTTAAATACCTTACTCACTGGTGCTGGCAAAATTTAGTATGCCGTCGTGCACCTTACTAGACCTGTGACTTCTGTCAGACTTTTTTCCCTTCTGACTCAGTGTGTTTTGGCAGGAAAGGGCCAATTTAGATGGTCAGATTTCTGATGTGCTTTAAAGAAATTTCGCATTAACAGGAAATGATTGATAATGTTTATAATCTCCTTGTTTACTTTTAAGGGCTACTTTCTGTTCTTCCTCCAGGCATGTGCCTTTGCAGGGTTGTCAAGAGTCCAATGCTCTTTGACTGGTTTCTTCCACAGGAAAATGGTTTGGTGTTTTAATACTGAATTCACTTATTAGATGACATCTGTTGTTACATAGGATTTTGATTTAGAAAACTGATAACAGCAAATGTACTGAAATCACAGCAAAACCATAATATTGGAATTGCAGTACAGCTGAATCACCCTTACCACCACAATACTGCACATCCTCAGTTGCTTGGAAGGCATGCATGGCTTGAAGCCACCACAAGCCTATTGCTCTCGTCAAACTTCATTTTGTTGGTTGATTGATTTTTATGCTCTAAGTTGAGTTGGAAATATACTTCTCCCATGCTAGAAAGTAAAAGTATTATTGAAAGTACAGTCTTGTTTTTTGTTGGTTTTTTGTTGTTGGTTTTTTTTTAAGGAAGGTCAGTTACACAATCTGTTGACCCACTCAACCAACACAACTTTTCATCTAAAGCAAAAGTTATGCTCTGGTCCCCTTCGTGTTTAGCTTTACAACAGCAGGACTCACTCCTTAGGTTCTTTTCAGAGCTTCATGAGCACAGTACCTGTGCCTATCTTCTCTGAGCCGCCTTCTGCTACAGGGGTTTGTTGATAGTTGATTCAGGTAGAGAAGTATTAGATGTGATTCTGCTTTCTTTCCTGTCAGTTAGGTTTCCAGATTAGAAAAAGGACTAGCTAGTGAACATTAACATATTCATTTAATTATAAAGGTGTTGTGTTAATGATCTGTGGTTAGGAAGAAAAAACTGATCCCAATTTGCAATGTATTCATTCTGATTATGTCTGTATGAAGGAAAGTTCTTTTAAACATTTATTTCTCCATTCTTTCTGCTATATCTGTTCAAAAAGTCCATTCTTGATGGCATATGGCTAAATATGTGTATTTTGTATCTGAGTGGTACCTAAGAAATCCTAATTTATTATCATTTTCCATAACTTTCTATGCATAACCTTAGGTTTTAAAATGGTATCTTGTCCTAATAGTACTTTGCAACTGGAGTTGCAAAATAGTACTTTGCTAGAACTGGAGGTTCTAGCATTTTTTCCTTGAATTTATTTTTTTAATCAGGATAGTGAAAATCAGATTGATATAGAGAATCATTTTTATTTATAAAATGGTAAAAACATAGTTAAGTATTAAGTGTATTATGACATTTAATGTTACATATTTTAATATTTGAATTCTTATTTTACCATACAATCAGATTTTATTTACCAAACTCTGTATTCCTACTATAAAGAAAATTACAGCTTTTTTTTTTTAAAAAAATGATGACATTCCTGAAAATGTATATGTTTCAGGAATACTTCCGAAAAACACTTTTAAGTTTTCCAACAGATCATTGTTCTATCATCTTCTTTTCATAGTATATATGAAAAAAAAAATGAAGTGCTTTGGTCTGACTGGATATTGGTGGTGCTTATGCTGATTATATACAGTAAAAAACGATCAGAAAGTTTTGTTTTCAACACACTTTTGTGATCAGATTTTTACAACTTATTTTTACTTTCAATAAGATATTTATAGGAAACCCAGAGTGTGAGGTGATGAGAAATCGTCACTGTAGGTAGCTTCAAGTTTTCTTTTTTCCTTTCCCTTATCTTTACAATGGGAGTTTCTTATTTCAAACATGGTTACTAGGTACAGCAAACCTTATTCTGTGAGGAGAGACTGAGGGATTACAATTTCCTCAGCCTTGAGATGGGTTAGCTGTGGGAAAACCTAGCAAATGCCTGTCCTTACTTATACAAAGGTCACCAAGACAGAGGTAGGCAGTAGAACAAAGGACCATGATCATGAACTGAGAGATTGGTCTGACTGGATATAAGGAAGAAATAACTCCATGAGACAAATTAAGCACTGGATCAGAGTGTCCAGAGGAGTTATCTTCATTACCATAGGTTTTCACAACCCAGCTGAATGAGGCCCTGAGCAACCTAGTTTGACTATTCTTTGAGCCAGAGGTTGGACTGGATGACCTCTTAAGCGATTCTATGAATTTAGAATTATCCATTCTTGTATTTATTGATAGCATTGAGTTTAACCCTTCAGGCCAAGTTTATAATTGGCTTTATCTTTCTTCAGTTTTCTTATCATTTTGTGTATATAGCAAAGAACTATTTTATGTACAGGTGAAGAGCATTCATTGTCTTGCTATGTTAAAAAAAAATGCCTTCCCTGAAAAATGTAAAGTATGACTTTGAATTGATAACTACTGGCTTCCTGGAAAGAAGGGAAAACTAACTTAATTGTTTTCATCCCTTCCTTACCTTGAGTCCAAGAGAACTGGGAGAGCAGAATCATGCCGAACAACTCATGGGGAAAAAATAATCAAAAAGACATCATAGAATCATAGAATGGTAGGGATTGGAAGGAACCTCTTGAGATCATCTAGTCCAACTCTCACAGTAAAGCAGGTTCACCTCAATCAAGTCACACAAGAATGAGTCCATGTGGGTTTTGTAAACCTCCAGAAAAGGAGACTCCATTATCTGCTTGGGCAACCTCTTCCAGTGCTCTGTCACCCTTATAGTAAAGAAGTTTTTCTTCATGTTCAAGTGGAACTTTTTTGTGTTTCAGCTTGTCTGTTGCCTTAGTCTTGTCACTGGAGACAACAGAATGAAGTGTCACCCCATTCTCTTGATGTACACTCTTTAAGAATTTAAAGTGTTAATGAGGTGTGTGTCTCCCCCACCCCAAGTCTTCCTTTTTAGGCTAAGCAGCCCCAGGTCTTGCAGACTTTCTTCATAAGAAAGATGTTCATCTTGGTGGCCCTGAGCTGGGCTCTCTCTAGAAGTTCCCTGTCTCTCTTGAACTGAGGAGCCCGGAACTTGACACAGTACTCCAGAAGCAACCTCACCATGGTAGTGTAGAGGAACATGATTCCTCTCTGGACCATTCCTTGCTGTGTGTGAAATAATTTCTCTTGTCTTAAAACAGGCTGGATTGTGTTTCTGATATCTGATTTTTTCAGTCCAACAACCAGTTTTGAGATCAAGAGGAAATTTTGTTCCCTGTTGAAGAGAGAGAACAAATTCCCTAGTATGACTTATAGGGAAACTATTTCTTTTTTTTTTGAAGAATGAATGACATTAGTTGTCCTGCAACATTAGAGAGCTAGTTTAGGTTAATAAATACAGCAATTTAAAAGCTTAATGTTGTAAGTGGAGTTTGTAATTTTGGTAATATGCAAAGTAACATACATATCTATCAGTTTAAGGTTATATATGAATATCAAGGAGATAAGAATTGCATTTGCCTGGAGGCAGAAATGGATAACCAAGCCTTTGCAGACCAAGTAGCTCTTTACACGGGCTCATTTTCTTTAGTAATTGGAAGGAGAGAGGATGTGCTGAGAATTAAGTAAATTATAGTGAAACCATGGTATATATGTATCCTCTTCTGTAATGACTCCATATTTTACAGCAAGATGTTATGATTATTATTAATCTCGATGTCTGAAGTCATTTGGAGTTGTTCTTTTATGTTCTATATTGCTAAATTCCAAGTGATATTTCAAAGTGAGTAGATATGATATACTTACTTTTCTTTTTATTTTTCCTTCCACAGAGTTTCTTTTTGACTAAAAATGACTGACTGGCATGATATACAGTGTATGAAATTTCCACTTTCCTTATAAAGTAGAAAAAAATAGTAAACCTCACCCATGACTATGTGTTAACTGTACGTTCTGCTGAGGTTTCAGTTAGTTCCTGGGAAGAAATAGTTCTCTGTTACAAGATATGTTTCTTTCCACTAGTGAAGAGTGAAATTTCCATAGTGTCATTCATCAAGGAACAAAAGAAGACAGTAGGGATTTTAACTTCATTTCTGATACTCTTAGCATCTGTACCTAAGCCAGAGTTTCAGTGAACTAGATTTCATAGAAAGAAAGCAAAGCAAATTTGAAACTAAAATACCATTGTCTTGTATAGTTTTTATTTTAATACCTTATATTTCATGGAAGAGCCACAATAACTTTTGATTAAAACTAGGGAAAAAAAAAAATTGACTTTGTCAACAAAGTGGCATATTCCATACAACTCTAAATACATGCTTTCTTCAAGATTTCTTTTGTTGTAAGTTTTATCTTTGTTTCCTATTTCTTTTAGTTTTGTGTTAATTCTCATTCAACTTTGAAATCTGGGCCAGCTATAAACAACGTATTTTTTGTTTTAACAGAATTCTGAACCACTCTAGAGTTAAGAAAGGAAAACAAAAAAGCCAACAAAATGCACAAAAAACAGATCTTTAAGTAACTTGACTGTAGTTCAATGCTGTTTTTTTCCTTTCTCATAGATTAATTTATTTTCATAGTTTTGAAACAGTGTCATATAGCGGTTTACTTTTTACTTCTTTATGAATTTCCATTCTTAAAAGATATTTTATAGGTATGGATTAATTGTAATGTAGGGTCATAATTTATTGTTTAGTCTACATTTAACCAAAGCAGAACTGCAGGTCAGAGGTCAAGACTATCATAAAGGATATTTGAGGTGCATATACAGAATTCAGACACACAGACACTGGCAGATCACAGTATACAATGTTGTATTAAGATACTTCTGTTGTGTATTTAGGAAAGATAATTGATAATAAGAGAATTTGCAGAATTTGCCACTAATTTTAACTCTGACAAAGAAAATTTGCATAAGCTGTCTTTGATGGCTTTGTGAAGAAAGGTTTTCTATCATACCCTTTAAAAAATATTTTTATTTCTTGTGATGATAAATTATTGTCATGTTTATTCTTACAAAGCTACATACTTTGCTCCATGTTATTAGCTGGTCTAAAACTGAAGCAACATGTCAAATGATTAGTAATATTGTACATCAACATTGTTAAGAGCAAGAACAACATTATGAGTATCATTATGCTTTCAGCCAATGACATGATCAGAGGTATTAAATAGAGAATCAGACTCAACTATTTAAATTTAGATTCTAGACAGTCTTTATTTTTAGAATATCTTGTTGATGGAGGATGTTCTTTGAAAACATTTCTTATTTGTTCAGGCAAAAATTTGGAACTATATTTGGAACCCTTGTTTGTTCTTTAGATATAATTACAAAGAATTGTACTTTAGCATATATTGATTAGAATTGAAATGTATTCAGTAGTTCAGAATTATGCTAAAACCAAATATAATTTAACTTTCAAATTATCAGAATGCTGATATGCATCTAAAATTATTAGTCCTGTAGTGCTCAAAACTTTCTTGTTGCTTCTATTGTTAGTGTATGTACAGGAATAATAGGAATATATATATTTTTTAAGGACATATGTATAACCCATATATTCAGAATTTGCATTGACTTTCAATTGACCTTGTAAGTTAGTTTTGTTCTTGTACAAAGATTTGTCTTTCCATAAGTGAGTTATAACTACCATGTTTTACTTCCACTAGAGGGACCTATAAAAGTCTTGCCTGACAGTTTGAGTAAATAGTCTAGGTGATCTATGCAGTACTCTCATTCTCTCGTAATTACTACTGAGAAATGATGGTGTATACTCAGATGGCTTTAAAAGCTTGTTTTACAAGTAGAAGATATGAGCAACAGTAGGTATGAAAAATCAAAAATATTCAAATCTTTCTTGGGATAAAAGTGAGTCTCCCTGAAGAGGAGACATACTCCCTTGAATAAATTCTTGTTTCAACTTATTAAGGCTTCTTCTCATACTTAAATCATTATTATAAACAAAACATTTAAAAATCTTAACTTCCCACAAGATGGGTCTGTCTTTTTAGGATGTATCCAGGCATAATAAATAAATTCTAATTTTGGAAAAGATTGACTACATTGTAAAATATTAAATATTCAAAGATAAAAACTAAAAATAGTAGAGAGAATCCACAGTTGCAGTTTGCTCTTGTTGATGTGCTGTTAATTTAGTCAGTTACAGTATTAGTCTCATTTTATATGCATGGAAACATCTTATATTCATGAAAATCTCACACACATAGTCATTTCTTTAAATACCCATGCCATTCTCTTGTGTTTTTTGGCCATGAATTTTTCCCCTTAATTTTGTTGTGCTAAAGATTAAGTTTTCACGTGTGGGTTTTTTCCAATATACCTGGATGTTTATTGTAGATTACTAAATGATTAAAAATAGCATTTGTGCTTTTTTATTTTTGCCTTGTAATACTAGTGACTGCATTAAATGCTGATGCATTTTTATATCCATTCAAGCCTCTTTATGCAAGGAGAAGGTTCAGGCAAGTTTTTTACTTATTATGCTCAAGCATACTTCTTTTCTGAAGTATCATTCTTCAAGTTCTGATACAGAAAACATAGCAACTTCAAGCAACTCTCCTTTATGATATTGTTTATAACCTATTTATCTTTGCAGTGTTTGTTCTGAGTTGATCCAGAGGATGCGTGACACTGCTCTTTTAGGACTTAACCATACTGTGAGCAGCTTCACCTACCTGATGTGACTTATATTGGCAATTTAAATTATAAATCCTTAGCAGAATGATTGTGAATGACGATCAGTGGGGCAGGGTCTAGTTGGAGACCTGTGTCTAGTGGAGTCAGTGCTGGCACCGGGTACTAGTCAATATATTCATTAATGATCTTGATGAGGGAACACAGGGCACTGTCAGCAAGTTTGCTGATGATACTAAGCTGGGGGGAGTGGCTGAGATACCAGAAGGCTGTGCTGCCATTCAACGACACCTGGACAGGCTGGAGGGTTGAGCAGGGAGAAATCTAATGAAATTCAAGAAGTGCAAGTTTAGTCCTGAATCTGGGAAAGAGTAACCCACATACCAGTATAGGTTGCGGAATTAACTATTAGAGAGTAGTGCAGGGGAAAGGGACCTGGGAGTCCTGGTGGACAGCAGGATAAGCATGAGCTAGCCATGTGCCCTAGTGGACAGGAAGGCCAATGGCATCCTGGGGTTTATTAGAAGGGGTGTAAGCAGTAGGTCGAGAGAGATTCTCCTCCCCTCTACTCTGCACTCATGAGACCTCACCTCATGAGGGTGATGGAGCACTGGAACAGGCTGCCTAGATGGGTTGTTGAGTCTCATCCTCTGGAGACATTCCACCTGCATGAGTTCCTATGTGACCTACTCTAGGTGGTCTTGCTCTGGCAGGGGGTTTGGACTTACATGATCTTTCGAGGTCCCTTCCAGCCTTTGAGATTCTGTGATTCTGTGACTTATACTGAAATTTTAACAGAAGAGGTGTGTGGCTATCAAATCAACAATTTTACTACAACCATTACCTCTTACAATTTGTTTTCAAAGTTCTTTCTCAGCTACAAGGAACTACAATAATGCAGTTCAAATGCAGCTATACTGTCGTGGTTTCTGCCCATCAGGGAACAAAAGACCACGATTAGCCTCAAGTACCGAAGACTAAAGGATTGCTAAAGGGCAGGGAGAGCTTAATTGCCGCTTAAGGTGCAGGACAAAACAGACCAGGCTACTCGGCTTGGGGAAGAAAAACCAGAAAACAATTTAATACCAACTAAAACACAAAACCCCAAAAACCAGAACCAAAACAAAACCAACAACACAGAATGGTACAGAG
>WBNH01007111.1:257409-281360 GCA_013401255.1 Urocolius indicus
GCACCTCAAATTCCTGTCCCTAAATAGTGATCGCAGAGGCGCCAGATTGGCCCAGCCGGGCCGGGGGTGGGTCTGAACCCAGGAGTCGGGGGAGAGTCTAAAAAACTTTTACCGGGTCTTCACTGCAACCCGCTCCTCCTGTTACTAAACAAAAGCAACTCCTTGCTAAACCATGACATATACTTACCACTCTATTAGTACAACTGAAGTCCAATTTTACCATTGAAGCACTAGGATATGTGATGTATTGATGAAAGAACCAATATTTTTTCATGACTGTATTGTTTGGTGGACTCGATTTCTCACTCTTAACTGACATGTTTGTATGACAGAATAGTAACATGCAAACTGTATTGCAAAAACTTTTGTAGTTTTGTGTTCCAAATAATATCTCAAGTTTTTGCAAAAAATCCAGTTAGTTTTATAAGAGAAAACATTTGCTTTAATAAACTTCGTCTAACTTATATCCTTAGATCATTAAGGAAACAAGACCATGGAATGTGGCAAGCATCCATGCAACCAAATACCCTGAGCACTTCAAAAACCAACCTCAATTAAAGTCTTGATTGTTCATTTCTTTTAACAACAAAAAAAAAAAAAAGATTCTTATTTAGATATCTAAAATCATAGTCCTGAAGTCATGTTGGCTGCAGGCTACAAGTATTTCCAAATTATGCTTTTGCAAAATTAGGATTAAATAAGAAGAAAAAAAAAAGGAAAGAAAAAATATCAACCTCCAAAACATAGAATGGAAAAGCAAGTATAGGTAGTGAATTGAAACTTGACTTTGAACACTTTATAATAATAACTGTTTCATAGAATCATAGAATGATAGGGTAGGAAGGGACCTTTAGAGATCATCTAGTCCAAACCCCCTGCAGAAGCAGCTTCACTTAGGTCAGGTCACATAGGAACATGTCCAGGTGAGTCTCGAAGACCTCCAAGAAAGGAGACGCCACAACCCCTCTGGGCAGCCCGTTCCACTGCTCTGTCACCCTCACAGTAAAATAGGGGTTTTTTTCTATTTAAGTGGAACTTTTTGTGTTCCACCTTCATCCCACTACCCCTTGTCCTGTTGCTAGCTACAATAGAAAAAAGGGATGCCCTCACCTCCTGACACCTACCCTATATTTGTAAATGTTAATAAGATCTCCCTTCAGTCTCCTCTAGACTAAGCAGAACAGCATAAGGAAGAAATGTTTTACAGTAAGAACAATAATTCACTGAAACCTGTCAGAGACACGGTAGAGTCCCAGTTGCAAAGAAGTTTAAAATCAGATTGAGCATGATGCTAGATATCTAAAGGTGCTAGATAATCTCATCTAGGCTCTCTTTCCCATGAAAGATTGGACCAACTGATTATTTTGAAGCCCTTTCCAATCTGAGCTGGTTCTATGATTCTCTGACAAAGGATAATTTTAAAAGACAGACTATTTTACCAGGAAATATCTTGAAATTCATCATTACCCATAGAAAACATTAAGCATTGTTAAGTTTACACTTCTGATGATTTATTTATCACAGTAGCAGTAGCCAGCTGGTGTGAGCTTTAATTGCAGCTCTATAATTCACTGTGTTGTCTAAACCAAATCAGTTTACTTCCTTATGCCCACTTTTCTTTATATTTAAAAAAGAGATAGTATTTAATCCTCTTCCTGAAGTTCTACAAAGTCTTGAAAATATTCAACAAATGCAAGCACTTGATAGAAAGCACGGCTAGCACATGTAGATGGTAGCATTATATTTTTCACCTTAAAAAAAAAAATCTTTCTTTTCTTTAATATGTTCATGTTTTTCATTGAAAATGTGCCTTATATTTCAAAAGCAAGATGACTCCATGGTTCAGCCTTTATACAATAACATTTAAATTTTTGGGTGACCATGTTTTGCAATGCTTCTTTAAAAGGTAGAAACAACAACAATGAAACAGGCCTACAAGAGAGGAGAGTTTTCAGCTTCATTTGTATAAGTACCTAACAAAATACATTAACATTGCTAACATTGCTACACATGCTTTTATATGCTGCTGGTCAGTGCTTACTGTGCCTCTCTTTGGGAGTTGGCGCTGTTCTTAGTTTGTGTCACAAATCCTGACAATGCACATGATTGCCCAAATGAGGACTTGAATGAGGACATGAACCCATTCTGGTGAGTGTTACATGGCTTATTTTGCATATAAATTAGGATATTAGAAGGAAGATGTGAACATAGATTTTCTATAAACATTATGCTTCTTCACAGCAGACACAGTTAGACAGACCTGAGGACAAGGAAGTACCTCATGTCCCCCTCCAAAGACATAGACTGAGAGAAGAGCCTGTTGCTTTTTATTGTAGGACACTTGAACAGTACACACATCAAAAAATGTCATCATTCATGAGTCTGGAGAAGTAAAGCAATACTTTTTAGAACATGTAAAATTGGATTTGATATCTCAACCTTTTCATAACGTTCAGTCCTCATGGCTGAGGATGTAGTTTAGAATTGTTGAACAATATCTGTCGAAGTCTACCTATATTTAACTGAGAAGTAAGATTCAAATATATAGCAAGGAGTCGAGGTTTAGTGGAAAAATATTATTTTAGAAAAATATAGAAATTGCAATTACAAACACATTTCATCTCTGATTCTGAAGTTGGAAATTTTAGTAAATGAATATAGTAAAGAAAGAGTAGCTCAGCTGGCATGATAAAGTTCACGACTTTTTATAGTTAATGCCTATTTTCCATACAATAATTAATGGCACAAAAAATATTGCAGTCTGTCATGTCAAGGATGAAAACTCTGAAAAATATCTAAATAGGCTATAACAAATACATTGACTTTATTTGGGCTATTATAGCCTTTCGTGTTAAACAAATTGCCAAGAAAATTAAATTCATGCTGACTTAGTGTAGTGCACTTATATACAACAAAATGAAATTGGAATTGATTCCTCATTTTTTTTCACTACTGTAAATGCATTAGTTTTGCTTTAATATATGTATAAAAGTGGATTAAGATGGCTAATTGTATCTTGAAAATTCTATATATACTCAAGTTTTTCATTTAGAGTGAGGCTTTCTTATTTATCAAATTTGATTAATTGTTTTTTATATTTCTTAACATGCCTAGAGCACATAAAAAATCTGGAAAGGATCTTGAAAGTTAGTCCAATTCCTTTTCTTCTTACTTCAGCATTACTAAACCTGTGTCTTTTCTTACAGATTTTTATGTTTTCTTTTGAACAGATCACAGCTTCTCCAGTGTCTTCTACAGCTTCACTGCCTCAGCTGTTGAAAGCTTTTCCTAATGCCTAGCATAAATCTTTATTGCTAAATTTAAAAGTCTGTTACTTACTGTTTTATGCAGATTATCCCTGTACTCCTTGCAATGACGCTTTATGTACTTGCACCTAGTTCCTTCTTCATTTGTAAGTCATGTTTTTGAGATCTCTCATCTTTCTTTTCTTTTTCTGCATTCTCTTCACTTGGGCTACAGCACTTCATCTTTCTTAAAGTGCAGTGTTTGAAACTGGGTACAGTATTTCAGATAAGTGAAAAGATTCTTTCATCTTTCTAACTTCTGTACATTCCAGCAGAGCATTTGATTTCTTTTTATTGCAGCATGAGAACATTATTCATACATATTCCTCTTTTCTTCCCACTGTAATCCAAGGTCCTCTGTTGAAGTAGTGTTATGCATCCAGTTGTGCCCTAGTTCACAGTTGTGGCATTTACTTTTCCTATTTGTTATACCATACATTTATATGCATTCAATTTTTTGTGTCTTTTCAGCTCACTTCTCTAATAGGCCAAGATCAATTTGAATTCTTGTTTCATCCTCTAGCATACTCCTAGTCTTACTTTTTCAACCATTTCCTATTGCAATTTGACTTAAAATTTCTATTTTATGCAAAATTCCTGTAGCAAGGCAACCTACATACCCTCATCCAAATACGCACTTTTATCATCCTCTCCCATTATGACAGTGAGATTTTCATTTTCCTTTCAGTGTATGCTTTGCCTCATTAATTCTGTCGGTATCCTACAGAAACGTTGACATTGGTCAGAAATCAATAATTTGGACAATGTCAAGTAGTAACAGTGTGTGGCTGTATTTTTATTTTGCTGCCGTGTGGTTACTAGTCTAAAAGATTCATTGAATAACCACATTAACTCATTATCCCTGTGGGTTGTTCTGTTTTAAAGCTTTATTAACCATTGCCATGGATTTCCCCATCCATATTACATATTTATGTATGTTACATACTAAAAAGCCAGCATGCTATTTTGTTTCATGGTTTCAGAGGATTGCCATATACACATTTAATGCAGGTGAGACGTGAACTTCATGTGTGTGTCTTCTAGGACTGGGTTGTGACATCTTTACAGATGATAAGGCAGTTGCTAGAATCTCCAAGAAAATATGTGTGTGCAGCCACCGTTCTTAGTGTGTCCTTCCTTATATTTCTATCTACACATGGGATTTTTTTGTGTCACTGCTTTCACTGGGCTTTAAGGGCATATTAAGTTTAGTATCTTTTATAATACTTCCACCAAAATAACTGTCTAGTGCACAAATATGATGGTTTGATTTTGGGCGTTTTTAACCTTGTTTATATTACTTTTCTCCCAAATAAATTTAAAAGAATAAAGTCTATAAGTTCTAGGGAATATAAATAGCTTTTCAATGTAGCCAATCTTGAGATTTTTTTTTAATATGGATGGAACTGTATGCAAAAAAAAGACCAAAACCAAAAACAGTAGCAAGCTTAGTATTTTGCTGACACAAAGTCCCAGAATGATGGAGTTGGAAGAGATCTCTAGAGATTCTCTTGTATAACGCCCTGCTAAAGCAAATTCACCTCGATCAGGTCACACAGCAATGTATCCAGGTGGGTTTTGAAAATCTCCAGAGAAGAAAATTCCACAGCCTCTCTGAGCAGCCTGCCTTAGTACTCCATCACCCAAGGTGACTTTTGCACCTTTTGCAAAGAGCACCTAATAAAGGAATGCTTTGCTGCTCACATAAAAAACCAAAACACCTAAATCCAAACCACACACACATTAAAAAAAAGTCTGTGATAAATCATGTATTATTAAAAAGGAGAGTACCATCCAGTTTTCTGTGGCATTTGTTTAAGCTGTAAAATCTTTGAGCAAGGCAGCAAAGCTGCGGCTTTTCATAAAGCTGATTACATCTGTTTATTCATTTAGAATAAGCTGTTGCTTTAGTTCAAAAATATACAAGCAGTAGCAATATAAGTTGCCTTCATTTTTGTCTCAACGAATATATTATCAGCACTAACTTGTCCCCCTCAGAGCAAGGAAATGTTTCACTGAATTCTTTTCCAATATACTTGGGGCTGAAAGTGGTATGTTACTATATGCAGACATGTTTTGTTCTGCTTATTTCTTTATTTAGTTTTGCAATTATGTCAGAAACTGCAGTGCAGTCAAGTTTTACTGTGAGTCCTGTTTTCGTTACTCTGGTCTAGGTTTCTCAGTTCTTTCAAGATAGGCATCCTAACTCTACTTTCTAACAACTTAGTGTCAAATATACTTTGTCAATGTGCTTTTATTACTTGGGCAGTCATTGAGCAAAGGGTCTAATCATATCAATTCCAATTTGATCTTGGAAGGAGTTAGGGTTAAGCTGGCTGTATTTTATCAGTTCTACTGCACTAATCCGTATTTCTCCAACAGGCATAGTATTTTTTCTAGTGGCATAGTGTCATATTCTCTCTTGAACTCCAGGCAGGTGAAATGTGATAGGTTTCTTTTGTCTCAAAGAATATTATGTGATTACACAAAAAGTTTTATGACAGTATAATTGCTAAAACTGTCTCTAGTAGCCTCGTGTTGGAGTTCAGGATCTTGTGTGGTAAAATCAGAATACGAAGCAGGATCACAACCCTGCAGAGTTACTGAATGCCTTCTTTACCTCTGTCTATACTCCTGCAGACTGTCCTCAAGAACCCTAGACTCCAGCAGAAGTCAGGTTAAAGGAGGAGTTTTGTTTGGTTGATGAGGACTAGGTTAAAGATCACCTGAGCAACCTGATGTGGGTAAATCCTGATGGGATGCATCTGCAGGTGCTGAGGGAGCTGGTGGAAGTCATTGCTAAACCACTCTCCATCATTTTCAGTAAGCTGTGTAGAACAGGAGAGGTGTCTGAGGGCTGGAGGAAAGCAAAATTTACTCCAGTCTTCAGAAAGTATAAGAAGGAGGAACTGGGTAACCACAGACTGGTCACTGTCACCTCTATCCCTGGAAAGGTGATGGATCAACTTATCCTAGGTGCTGTCTCCAGGCATATAAAGGACAAGAGGGTCATTATCACAGAATCATGTCATAGAATGGTAGGAGTTGGAAAGGACCCTTAGAGATCATCTAGTCCAGCTCCCCTGCAGAAGCAGGTCCACCTAGATCAGGTCGCACAGGAACACATCCAAGGGGGTCTTGAAGATCTCTAAGGAAGGCGTTTACACATCCTCCCTGGGAAGCCTGTGCCAATGTTCCTGGAACAGTAAAATAGTAAAATACTCCTTAGAGTAAAATAGTTTTTCTTATGTTTAAATGGAACTTTTTGCATTCCAGCTTCATCCCATTACCCCTTGTCCTGTTGCTAGATAACTTAGAAAAAAGGGATGCCTCAACCTACTGAGATCTACCTGAGTCTCTTCTCTAGACTAAACAGGTCCTGCAGCCTTTCCTCATATGACAGATGTTCCAGTCCCCTGATCATCTTGGTGGCCCTGCACTGGACTCTCTCCAGAAGTTCTCTGTCCCTCTTCAGCTGTGGACACAGGACTCCAGGTGAGGCCTCACCAGGGCAGAGTAGAGGGGGAGCAAAACCTCCCTTGACTTACTGGCCACACTCTTCTTGATGGACCCTAGGATGCCATTGGCCTTCTTGGCCATCGCTGGCTCATAGTTACTTTATTGTCAACCAGGACTCCCAGGTTTCTCTCTGCAGAGCTGCTCTCCAGCAGGTCAATCTCCAGCCTGTACTGGTGCATGGGGTTGTTGTTCCTCCTCAGCTACAGGACTCTGCACTTATCCTTGTTGAACCTCATGAGGTTCCTCTCTGCCCAACTCTCAAGCCAGTTGAGATACCGCTGAATGGCAGCACAGCCTTGTGGGGAATCAGCCGGTCCTCCCAGTTTGGTGTCATCATTAAACTTACTGAGGGAACACTCTTCCTCTCATCCTGGTCATGATGAAGATGTCATTAGGAGCACTCAATATGGCTTTACCAAAGGGAAGTCATGTTTGACTAACCTGATAGCCTTTTATGAAGACATAATCAGGTGGATAGATGAAGGGGCTCTTTAGCTTGGAGGAGACTGAGGGGTGACCTCACTAATGTTTACAAATAAAGGGAGAGTGTCAGGAGGATGGAGCCAGACTCTTCTCAATGATATCTGATGACAGGAGAAGGGGCAATGGATACAAGTTGGAACATAAGATATTCCAAAGAAGCATAAGGAGAACTTCTTCACTGTGAGGGTGATGGAGCACTGAAACGGGCTGCCCAGATGGGTTGTTAAGTCTCCTATGGGGACATTCGGAATGTTAAGTATGTTAGTATTAAGATTTTTTCCAAACTTTTTTTTTTGCTTTCTTTATGGAAATGTGTACTATATGAAATGTAAGCAGACGTTTTTATGTACAACAGGAATGACATGCAAGAGCATACCTTATATGACAGTGACACTGTGTTATGAAAGAACACTCAACAGTATAATTTTTCAGGTAATAGCCAGTATGATCTTTGCTACACTTATATCCCAAGATTAAAAAAGAAAAAAAGGAGGTAATAACATTGGGGTAAACTTGACCTTTATTTGTTATGTACTGTCAGGGGCTTTGTAAATACTTAAGCCACAAATCATGATTAAGTAATTGGTATTAAAAATTAGTTCATTATTGGTTTCTGTCCATCCTACATCCCCTGTAAAATGCATGCACATACAAAGATATACACACATGCAAAAAAAACCTTGAAAAGAGAATCCAGTTACTGCAATGAAAGAGGCCATTCAAAAAAATAGTTGGATTTTTTTTTCTTGGGTTTTGTGGGTTTTTTTGTTTTGTTTTGGTTTTTTTTCCAACTGAATAAATAGAATTTAATTATTAGGAATCTCCTCTCAATAAGGCTGCTACATTTTAAGAAATCTATGTTTAATTCACTTCTGAAGAGCAGGGAGTAAAAAAGCATTCTTACATTCTGAACAGTCTGGGTGACTCAGAAGTTATATTTCTCTTCTAAGTTCAATCATCTCTGGAGAGGAAGTCTGTAGTCTGAGGAGAGACAAAAAGTATATAGAGAAACAGCCATTATTTAAAGGAATGCGAAGTGTTACAAGGAGTCAACCTTTGACACCAAAATTTTGCCTGAAATGTTGTCAAGTAGAATGCATTTAATCACTGTTGACTTGCTAGCTCCCTTGTCAAAGTTTGTTCTTACAGTAAACCTCTGGAGATTTAGGCATAAATCATCAGTCAGAACTTATATCATTAGCTATTCTGTAAAAATAGTTTTTTTCCTTGCAGTAACTTCTGACCTTGTAGTCAACTCAAACCAGAAATTCAGAATGACACCCCAAACTGCCAGATATTTTGAGTAGTTTTGTAGTTTCTATGCTGATGTCTGTCTCAAGGGCACACAAATTGAAGACTTTTCAGAATATAACTCATTCATTTTTTCAATTCAGAAAAAAAAGAGTAAGACATAGCCTTCAATTTTAGCATTTCAGTATATCAGATATGTGTATCATTAAAACTCTGACATTTGACAGTGCATATAGCACTAACAATAGTATTTGCGTGAACACCTTCAAGAATTTTTATACATGGGCTCAATAGATCCACTTCTGTGTCATTTGCAGTAACTTAAGGCCTTTTTCTCTCTTGCTTACTGTATGTCATTGGGTCTTCTAGCATAAAGCAATGAAAAGGAGCAGAGAATTCGTGCTTTAGCAGCACAACTCTAACCCAGTAATTGATTTAGACCCCTAGTTATGCCTTTCTTTGCTGGAAGTGGTTGAGTTGTCATGCCTCGAGATATTTCAGACACGTCGTTATGGTGCTTAGGGACATGGTTTAGGTGTGAACTTGTGAGTGTTATGTTTATGATTTGACTTCTTGATCTCAAGAGTCTTTTTCAGCTTAAATGATTCTATGGCTCAATGATTAATGAGGAAGAATCTTTTTTAAATTGAAAATTCAAATATTTCTTGTCTCCTTATAGTTTTTGTAATATATTTTAACAGTCACTTTCGAAACACAGTTACTTTCCAGCTTACTGTTTGGAACATTGTTTGGGTTACATCTAAATAATGAGTATGACATGTTACTGAATTTCATTACCTCCATTCATGTTCTTTAATTCAATAATATTTAGGAGAAAAATCCTTCTTCTGTTAATCTCAAGGGATTATAGGGAAAGGTAAAATGTGCAGTACTTTCTTCTTTGATTTCCAAGTTGCAAGTTGTCATTTTCAGTTATGAAGCATCTTACTGTCAGCAGGTACCTTGCTTTTTTTCTTAAATGAAGTTCAGTCAGTATACCAATCTACGAATGTTTCCCATGCTTTTTGTATTTTAAAGCCATTGCAGATTTTTGCTTCTGACAATGAAACCTGCATGGACTTTGGTGAAAGAGATGAATCTGGTTACTTAAACATTTTGTCAAATCTCTTTTTTCCAGACTTTTTCTGCAGATAATTCTATTTCTGCTTATACATTAATTTCAGAGTTATTTATTTGGAAGAGTGACCTCAGAAAGGGGAATGTAAGTATTTATATGTAGGCATGAGTTAACACAAGAATACAGTTCCATATATTTTATAGATGATCCAATATTTTTGTTTAAGGAGTTTTTACCTATCTCTCACTTGTGACTGGTAAAGGCATGTTCCAGTAGTGAAACAATGAAAATAAGTAACTGTGTTCTCTTGAAGTCTCTGCATGTCTTTCCATCAATACAGACTCTTATTTCAGATTCAATGTTTCGACAATACAGATATTCTAATAACAGTTCTGAAGTCAGTCTTCCAAAAAGGCCTGCAATTCAATTGAAACATTTAAAATATCAAAGAACATAAACAATCACATATTGGAATTAAGTATATTCAAACTAACTGACTTGAACCCCAAAAATATTCAGAGTATTATTTTAATAACAGAAATTTCAGAACTTATGTCAAATACAGGGGACTCCAAAGCAATAACTGAAAGAACGAAAAAAAAAGCTATCAGTTCAAAGACAATATTTCACTTGAAAAAGGACATTGTATTGTGTGATAGAACTAATAAATAAGATCACAGAAATTCTGAGTACTTCTTTTACTGTTTTCTACTGACAGAAATGATCCTATAAAGCTCTGGAAAAAAAAAACCCTCTAGTTAAAGTATGAGGTGTAGAAATTTAAACTTCTTTTACTTTTAATTAAGTAATTTATCCAAAAACAAACATTTGATATTTTGTTTGGGGATTAGAGACCTAATTCACAATCAAGAAAAGCAGCGTATTTGGACAGTGAGGGCTATGTTTTAAAGACAAATTGAGAAACCCGCTTCAGACAAGATCAGAAATGTGCAGATATCTACTCAACTTGCATCTAAAACCTTGTATCTATGCACTTGTCTTTTACTGCATTATGAGAAGATCTAGTGAATTACTATCTGTCTAAGATTATTAGATTTTCATAATGTTGCTATTTTTGTAATTAAATTTTAGACTGTGTTATTTTAGTAAATCTCTAATAGTAAATTTCAGTAGAGGGTCTTACTGACTTGGAAGCTTCAGTGTTGATACTGTGGCTGCCCAAACCCTTCAAGGGACAAGTAATTATTTATTAATCTGGACAATACACACTATTCATGTTAATCACTGTCTTAACATTAGTGGAGATACCAAGTATCTTCCCTAAGCCTGTGGCACCAAGTAGTAAGGGAGAATATTTAATTACTGAAAAAAGTTCCAAATTAGAATATCTTTTCTGAATACATTTTATACTTGTATACTGCAAGTTTTGTAACTCTTACAAACTCTTTTCAAACTGATTTGAGTCATTAGTAGAGAAAGTAAAACAAATTGAGCTGAAGACCTGTAGGTCTGGGGAAAGAACTTGGAGAGTAATGAAGGTTTCAGCTTGCAGTAAATAATATAGGTGACTTTTGAGGTAGTATGTATTATATAGAGCTAAGGAATGCTTTTTACAAGCCATCAGTACTCAAATACCTAAGCCACAAAAATGCAACAGGAAGTGCAGTATGTGTTTCCGTTCTGTGATGCTTCTCATTTAACTCCAGGAGTCAGTGTTGTGGACATTTTGTTAATTCGTTGCTGGACTAAAGCTATAAATCACTTCTGTTAAAAGAATCACCAGCAAAGGGTCCATGTAACATCTTTTGGCGAGTTGCCTAATGCAAATTTCTCTATACAAGTATATGTATGTATATTTACATGATGCATATTGTGATGTGTAATGAAACATAATGGAGACTGTAAATAATATGTGCAAAATAATATAGTAAGAGATTCCATTCAAAAATAGCCAAAGTTACTTGAAAGTTTGCATGAAGTGACTTATTCCTAATACATTGTGCTAGCTTTTATTTTTCATTTGGGAAACTGGGGATATCTTCTGCCATAATTTCTTATAGCTGAAGGTGGAATCAACAAGATGTTTAATGTTATCCAAGTGTTCAGGATCCTCAAAATTTCCTACTCGCAGGTTAGGGGAAGTGTCAAACACAAAAATTAGTTTAAGGAAATGTGGATGAGGAAGGCTTTTGGAAGGCTTTAAATGACAACAGAAAGGGACCTTTGTGAATCAATGTGTGAATCATAAAATCAGAGATTAGTTGGAAAAGACCTTCAAGATCTTTGAGTCCAACTATTAACCTAGCACTGCCACATCCACTGCTAAACCATGTCCCTCAGCACCACATCTCCATGTCTTTTAAATACCTTCAGGGATGGTGACTCCACCAACTCCCTGAACAACCAGTTCCTATACTTAATAACTCTTTCAGTGAAGGATTTTTTTTCCTGGTATATAATCTAAACCTCCTCTGGTGCAATTTGAGGCCATTTCCACTCATCCTATCACTTACTACTTGGGAGATGGACAGCCACCTCTCTACAAATTCCCTTCAGGCAGTTGTAGAGAGTGAAACTGGTATGAGGCAGAAAAGTTTTTTTAAACAGTAATTTTTTCAATAAGCCAGTGTCCAACGAGATACAGGAATATTGACAGAGGCTGTATAGAAAAAAATATAAGAATGTAGGTACATGGCAGTGTATAGAGATTTTCACAATCTTTGGAATTGGTAACTACAACCTGAAATAGATGATTGGTAAGCTGATAAGAAAAATGTCAGTGAGGGCTGTTTTAGCAAGTGAGATGTAAGCACAGGTACTGGAGAGCAAGATAAATAAATGAGAGAGAAGATGAAGAGAAACATCAGCCCATTTTACATTATGGCACAATGCAAAGAAAAATATCCATTGCATCCAAATAGAAAACAATTGCCAATGTTTATAAACATTACATAATAATACTAATAAAACGAGACCAAACCCTAAAAAGTTTGTTCCGCTAACACTAAAAGTGAGGTTTAGCAGAACATTCAATCTGCTCTAACACAGAATTCTGTCAAAAGGAAGAGTTCTTTTCTCTCATCCTCATCTCTAGCAGCATGTTCCCCAGCATTCCCTCATATCCCTCTTGGTTCTTGTACTTGCCTGTTTTAAGTTATTGTAATCCTTTTTAACCTGTCTAGTTTTCAGTTGATTGAATCAGCAGTTGCAGCATTGCTAGATTCAAACTGAGACAGAAGGGACTATAATGTCATGGAAGAGTGGGAGCATCCTTTTTAATGGAAGCCTGCAATTTGGTTCACTTAACTCTGTACTGTGCAATCACACTCCAAAGTAATCACAAAGCTCTTGTTTCCCTTCTCTCAAATGTACTTGTTTTTTAAGACAAGGATCGTATGTTTCTGTGTACTGTGTACTTCAGGTTGTATCCATTACAGAGAATCTGGGAGACTCTAGCATGCTATGTAATTTTATAGCCTGCTGTTTGGATTTTGTTTTTAAATCCTCCAATGGATCTAGACAGGAAAAATGTTTACTCCAGACTTTTCCCACACCTATAAATGGTACATTTTTTTTTCCTTTCATGACTCTTGACTGGGACCAAACATAATTGTGATCAATGATTCTGAGCTGAGGACACTTGATTCTAAAATATATTTGTTCTAAGTATAGCATATCATGTCAAAATTACCTTCATTTTTAAAAAATATAAATTTATCTTGTTGTGATACACTGCTGGGGATAGCTGTGATGATTGTAGGCATTTTGATTGTGTAACAAATCATTTGGAAGCACTACTGACTGCATAACAGGATTAATTCTCTGGAGGAGAATGAAAGCAAGGACACAAACAATGTTTATTAATTAAAAAATATATTAAAGAGATTGTTAATTTGTACAGTCTTGCCTAATGAAATGATCGATCTCACCTCCTGAAAGTACAGCTTTATTTCATTGGAATACTTACATGCACTGTATCAGTGGATTTAATGTATCTGCACTGCATAAATTCCTACAGAGAGATTACTGCAGTGACTATTGAAATTGAAAGACTGAAAATCTAATTACTGAATAGAGAGGCCAAATTGTATCCATTAAAATCTTGTGATGACAAAGGAGGGATTGTATTGTTTCTACACTGGGTAATAACATTTGTATTTGTGGAAAACAAATAAATAAACAACTCAACAACAAACAACAAAACCCCACAAACAAAAGCAAAAAAAGACCCAAAAAATAACCCTCCAAATCCTAAGAAATACTTTTCTTTTTTTTTTTAACTTCCAAAGAAAGGAAAACATTTTCTTTCTCCATTTCAGCTAGGCTGTAACTTTGGTTTACAAGGTTGTTACATATATGGAGTCTGATAAATAAGGAAACAATGAAAAACAAGATAACGACAACAACAAAACCTAATTTCTTTCCTGCTCTCGAGATGTTGGAAAGAAACAATTTTGTTTTGTCTTTAAAAATATAGTGACAATGGAATTGTTTGCACTCCGCGCTTTTCACTGTTTGGAGCATGAGAAGGAAATGCTTTTATTAAAAGTACTGAAGGTACAAATGCAAATTTTCCATGAAGAGGCATGAAAAACAAAGATCTCACAGCAAATGCTAATGCTTATTGTCCCACATCCCTACCTTTTCCTTCAAAGTAAAAAAAATTGGCAGTATAAAAAGAAATTATTTTAAAAGAGTGAATCTCTGTCACTGATGCATAATCATAAACAGAGTAAAATCTTCTCATACAATTAAAAAATAGATAAATAGGTCAATTTTACTTCAACTTTTATAAGGAGGAAATTCTAGCTCTGCAATAATGAACCCATATATCATATAAATATCTTCAGCAATCAGATGTTCTCATAATGAAAAAAAAAGTGTATTTTAAAAATTAAACATGTGACAAGCTTATTTTGGACCAACTTCTTGGCTTCCCAAAATGTTTTTGTGTATTGTATATTACTTTTTTTTTAATCTCAGAGCTAACAGGTTAAGGTTGGACAGGTTCACGTCTGAATTTAAAAGTTTCAAACCACAGGTTCAAATACAGTGGTATTTCATATCTTAACTGATGTTTGAAATACTTGTATCTGTGCCAAAGTATTATTACTTTTCTATCTCTATTTTGATTGTTTTGTCTTACATTTACAAGTAGAAAGTTAATCTCGTTATCTTCATGCTTGAACACTATTTTCTCCCTTTATTTCTCTTTGTCTTTCACTGCTTTGTATTCTAGCCAAGCTGCTTACTCTTCATCCATGGATCTTATATAAATATTTTTCTTGTTGTGCTGTAGTGTCCTCTGGAAACTAATGGCTATAAAGTAATCTGCCAACAGCCCAGCTATATGACCTTGAAGAATTTGCAATTGTCAATGCCATGTCAAAAACAAACAAAACAAAACAAAAAAACCCCACATTGTTTCTGGATTGCTTCTAATATCAAGCATTGCAAATTCCACTGAAAGGAATACTTAATTGCATTTTTGTCTGCAGATATCTAAATATAGGTAGACATTTTGGATCTATAATGATGTTTTATAATAGAAGGCAAAATAGAAGATGATAGAAAATATATTTGGCAAGGAGAAAAAATAAAAATAAAAAAAAACCAAAAAGAAAAAATCATTACAAACGTATATATGAATTTTACCAAGTGGAGACAGGAAAGTAGAGAGGTTCTTCCATCACTGCACACTAAAGTAGTCTGAAACAAAAATAAAACTGTAGTAAATAGAAAAGGTTCTACACAGAATGTTCTAGAAAACAGATTTCATATTTCTGTTAAATTGTGTACTTAGGCCTACATCTATCTTAGTCTTTTGACAATTCAAAACAAATATCCCTGTTTTCTTCAATTAAATATCAATGATCATTTCAGAATTAGGCTATCATGATGGAGCGCTATTTGTAATTAATACTTAAATGTATAGTCTGGCAATCACTGGGCTTGTACATTCTTTTCACGTGCACGCCATGGGAGACCTTTAGCCTGAAAAAGGTGGGAACAAGATGGTGTTAGATGGGCATTGATTTATACATCTCTGGCTGTATTCCTGATGTTGTATGGATATCAAATATTAATAAAAATTAATTGAATTGATGGAAAAATTAAACCATAAAAAAGAAAAAATGCTTTAGAAATTATTTATCATTTTAGGAATGTAGAATTTGGGTTATTTGTTTTTATTATGCCCATTCTCCTCCTCAAAATAGTGCTGTATTTAGTACAGCAAACAGCACTAGACTTGAACCACTCTGGTAATTAAACTATATCATTATTATTACCTTTTGATGTAGGAATTTATTTCTTGCAATTTTCTCTTTTCTATTTGCAGAATCAATATTTACATTTCTAAAGGTATATATTTTAGTCTTGCCACCTCAAAATCTCACAATATGTCTCTCAATTTCAACAATAACAATATTATATCATAATGTTTCAGTGAAAAATTCCCTTATTTTTGCTAGACTTACAAGTAATTTTTCTTATCAAACCTACAATCTTACTCATATCTTCTCATTGCATGTGACTATGCCAGACATTATGCAGAGAAATAGTAAAATTGATATAGTAAAGGAATAGATTCTACTGTCTGAGAACACCTGCACCAGCTGCTTGTATTTATCATTATATAAAATGTGCTGAAGTCACCAAATTCATTTGTTAGAACAGCAGTAATTATTTTCACTCATATAGTGCAATTCATCTGCAATCATGTGATCCTCCTTTCATTAGTGCATTTACATTACAAAGCATAACAGCTTTGGAAAAGGAGAACTATCACTTCATAACATAGTATCAAGCATCCTTAGTGGACAGCAAACTGATATTTCCCCATTCTCAGTGTATAAATTGTCTATTTGCACATGAAGAATTAGAGTATGTTTAGTAAAATACATAATATGTTGTGTATATTGAGTTCTGTTTGTTTTAGATTGATGAAGATGAATACATGGGAATAATTGTTACAAATCGTGTAGTTTGGGTTTGCTGGATTTTTAGCATTTATTCCAATTAATGCAAATTTTTTGGTAATTAAAAAGAGAAGTGAATAATATGCAAAGCTAAATAGGACCCTGGAAGGGTTAGCCTGAATTTTTTTCTATTTCTGAATACACAGTTCCTGCTCAAATTGTGCATTTCAGACTGTTTCTTTACTTAAATATAATACAGTATTTTTAGACATGGGGAATTTAATACATTTCTTATTTTTCCTTTCTATATGTATTAGTATTAAAAATCTTTAGCACAAAAAAAGAAAGTTAATTGTGCCAATATAGTAGACATCTGCTCATACAATGCAGGTGTGGGGAGGGTGGGAAAGTAAAGCATTTTAGTGCCTCTGTTTAAACAATCTCTAACAATTCAAGCTCATTATATCAGCTTTATAATGATTATCAGTTATTACAAAATAATTCATCTAAGATGTGATTTTATCTAATGAAAAAATATTATTCTAAAAATATATATCCCTTTTAAAACCACTGTAAATAAGATGAGAATTTGACCCTTAGTTTTTCTAGAGAGCTACTTTTCTCCAGCATTTTTCTAGGCTATCGAACAATCTCATTTCTCAGATGTGAGACAAGTTATTGTGAAACAATAGCTGCAACACACAATGCTTCTGATTCTGTGTCCTTATTGTTTTTTGTGGGGGTTGGGATTGTTTTGGTTGGGTATTGTGTGGGAATTCGTTGGATTATTTTTTGTAGTAATCACCTAAAAGCAAGTTCAGTGCTCAATCAACTTTCTAATGCAAAAACTAGGCTATGAGCTTGCCTGTTCCTGTTTAGGAGTACAATTGGAAAGATGAGCATAGACTTTTCTGTGTTACACTGATTAAGGACTTTTTAGATGTGAGGATTCTGATAAGTCATTGTCAAGCCCTCAGAAAAGATTTTGAGCTATTTCCTAAAGACAGGTAAAGACTTCTTGTTTCTTGTTTTACACTTCCTACTGGCAAACTATAGCTTTGTTTTATTTGATTGTTTATCTAGTTATTGTTATGGCTAAGGAAAAGAAAGTAGTTGCTATCATACAAAAGAATAGACTTTAACAATTAGATTTAACATAAGTTAGTCTTCATAAAGAAAAAGAAGCATTATATATGGAGCTCTGTTAGAGCTTTGGGATTATACATACATTATTGTAGTAGTGCCAGTGTTGAGTATCAAATGCCAGTCTTTGTCATCTTTTGTGGTTTTGACCCCATAGTCTTAAATTACAGGGTATGGTTGACTCCTAAGATTAATTCATAAGAAGAAATAAATGCTTTCAGTTGTGTTCAGTGCTGATCTAGAATTACAAGTGGAAAAGTGGACTTGGTGTGGGGAATGCATTTGGTGTCTCACTACTACAGTTAGAATCTCTTATGGTAGTTAGCTACTGACTGAAACTAGAACAGGCTGGTGAACTTTGGCATTATGTGTTTGAGTGGTTGCTTCTGGGATTGTTTGCCATAGTCTTGATTCTTTTACTGTGATTATGCTAATAAAACTATGGGATTTATTTGAGGCCATGTGTCTTCCTTTTCTATTACAGTTGTGGAGCAGAGTTGTCTGTAGTGCGTCCTTGACTTATAGGTGTTGTTACTTGTAAAGAAGTTCAGCTTTGCAGGCTTTGTATTTGATGTATGACTTTCTCTAATAGTTGATTATGCTGTTGTAACTCACAGTTTGTACTTAGCTGTGGGAATATTTGCTTTGAAAGTATGCTTATCTTTGTTTTATTACTTCTTTGCTGGCCAGTGAAGAATGCATAACTCCTCATTGCTTCAATATGCTTACAAATAAGAATATTTGCACATCTAGATACATTTGCCATAAAACTTGTAAAAGCTGTTGCAAATATTGATGATGCTTTTATAGGTATGCTTCTCTTGATTTTTTGAGAACCATAAATATTTTAAACTAGCTACTATTTTTTCTAATGAAGACATTAGTCCTCTAAGTCTGCAGTTATCTGTGTGATCTCATTACCACAGGATATCTCATGTTACGCTCATTTGGTTTCCTTTTGCTCAAACCTAAGGAAGAGTGTAACTGTTAATCCTTACCAATTTTATGTAATATTTTGTAATAGCACCTATTACGTGTGAAAAATAAGTTAAAACTTGAATTAATGCAAGCATTTTAAAAGAGATCATGGGAAAGAATAAGAGAGTAGGATCGCTTCTGCAGGCAGAAGGAAGGTTTCATAGACTTGAAATGCAGGAAAGAAAAAAGAGGAATCTTTGAAAGGAAGAGAGGACAGAGGAAAAAGAACTAAGTCTGGTGCTGACAGATGTATTTGGAAATTCAGAAATCCTTTAGTGAAGAGGTGTGGAAGGAACAGGATGGAGACGGACATAGGAAGCTTAGAGATTTTTTAGCTCACGGTGAAAAACAGAGTGATAGCTGGGCAGAAAAATGGTCTTAGCAATCTTGGCTGATGAGGGTAGGATGGAGTAAATAGGAACATAGGAGAAGAGATAATCTTTGTGGCCTTTAGCTCAGTCCTCAACTAAATTTAGTAATGAGAACTCTGATATGGGAATATGAACTAGTACACAATAATAAACAATCACACCCCATCCATCTCAAATTAGGTATAAAAAATTAACAGATACATTGACCTTATACTTCATTTGTCTTGACTCCCTTTCTGGGTAATGGAGATAATAATAGATCCTTGTCTCCATGAAGACCTGTGGAAATTAATTAGAATTGGGAAGCACTCTAATATTAATGTGATGCATGCCACCAAATAACACATGACGAGAGCTGATAATTCTTTCCCAATTTACAGGTCAAGAGTACACAGCAAACAAGACATGAGGTCACCCATTCAATGGTGTGGGTAAAAACTAAATACTGGGTAGTTTAATGTTTAATGACATAACTCTGTATTTTAAATCTGTATAAAAATATATCTGGTCAAGAACTATTATTAAATTTGCAGAAGAAATTTTAATTGTTAATTCTTAGTTCTTAACTCTTGTGTTTTACTTTACAACTGTAACACTGTTTTTACCTAGTCTTTGGGGAGATGTGGAGTGTACATTGAAGAATGTAGTTTGTGACAGGTAACCTGAGAGGCAACTTGGTAAATCTGACAGGTGTCTCTTCTATAGCTGACATAATGTCAGGTTTCTGTAACCTCATACTTAAATTATTTGTGCGTAAGACCTGTGGTACAAGATTACTTACATGTTCACAATGCCTTCTGATTTCTTCGGCAAACAAATCTATTACTAGATTTTATAAGTAAAACATACTGCCTCATAGTTAGTGTCTCACCTTATACTACAAGTCCACGTAGTGCCAATTGTAGTATCACCAGTGTAGTGTTACTGGGAGACCCAAGTGTAGAAGTCTATGTAATGTTTGCCAAGTATAAAATTTTTGGCTCTACTTCAAAATAAATACAGTATCTGGTGTATCAAGGAAAAGAGCTTTCTGTAAGACTATTTCTAATTGCCTGTATGACTTCAACAAGAAGTAGGTATTCAAAAAAGATGTACACCTTGGAAAAAATTATGCAGTCTTTCTGGGGGATTGTGGGCTTTTATGGCATTTTTCTCCTTGCTTTGGGAAATAGTAGGTTCAGAGTTGGAAAATCATGTATAATCTGAGTAGTCTCAAAGCAGAAACTGGTAAGAAGACAAATGAGTAGTTTAAGCTGCAGAAGGTAATACTACGTCCTTCATGTGTGTCTATACTGAAACGATTAAGATTATAAGTCTCTTGAGAAATAGTCTTGTGGGTGATGGGTTCTTTGTAATTAAAAACATCAATTGTTAATGCTCTCTTGTGATTGTTGTTTGTTTATTTGTTTGTTTTTTTTTCTGGAAAATCAATAATTTCTTAGCAAGCTTCACTTTTCCTGAAATTTCAGTTTTGGTTGCCTTCTGCTTTTTGTTTTTTTTATCCAAGTAGATTTGTAGAAGGGCCCTTTATTCTTTGCTGGAAATGATGTTTCTGATTTGAAGGTGAAAGGCCATGAGCTTTTACCAGACCCATATTACATTAGTTTTTCCCCTGTTAGGTAGAGGGAACATTATATGAAATATAATTTGTTCCTAGGAGAATAAAGGTAAGAATATGATATAGAGCTCTCATGAGGAGCCATGGCACTCTAAGGAAATAACATTTAATTCTCATATGTCTTGGTATCTTGTTTTTTTAATTCTCTAAAACAAAAACACTACTAGTTTGAATTGCCAAACGAACAAAATCTTCTTACTGTTTGTTAATGTAAAAATTTTTCACTTTCTGCATTAACTTCAGTAGTTTAATTAAACTGTTTCTGAATTTCAACATTTTATCATGGACTGAGATAAAAGCAAATGCTGAAATACCAAGTTTCTTAAGAACAGCCATTCCTACTTCTGCATAGTCTCTCCAAATTCCATTCATTAAGTGGCCCAAAGTAGAGCATTTTTTTCCCCTTACAGTTATTACTGTGAGTTATTATTGTATTTCTTCCTGTTACGCTCCCTTATAGACCTTACCTCCCTTTGGAGGACTTTGAGGCTGGATCTATGCTTACCTGCTAGGACACATGTTTTCCCACAAGGTACTGATTTCTGCTTACCTCAGCTAATGGATCAGTGGAGAGAGAGCGAGCTACATTTGGTGCTTAGGGGAGATCTGACAGAAGGAGTGATTATTAACAGATAAGAGTCTTGTGTGTACTTGTGAAAAACAATGTCCAATATTAATTTCATCCAACCTATAATCTTTATGACTGGATAATTGAATATTTTCTGTAATTGGCCTCAGGACTCACTTTATACTATCTGCTGACTGCTGTGTTTACAATAATTCAATTGGCATGCAAATACGACTGAGTCCAGAAAGAAATTTTACTATTTTTTTATTATATAATAAACCGTTACTGTTACAGATTTGCTTTAAATCCTTTGAACTGAACTATTTGTTTTTGTGATCAAAGAAAGAAGAAGAACCTCTGTGTACGTTAATGATGTACAACAGTGATACTCTAAATTTCCTTTAAGGCTTAATGGAATTACTAACAACAGATACATATAGATTGTATTGAGAAAGATTAAGGTAATTTATAGTATCTTTGGCTCACAGGAATCCATCGCAAGCAAAACACTGAATAACCATTGCATAGAGTAATGTGGAGGGCAATAGAACAGGATTGGACACAATGGAGAACCAAGGGTTCAGTTGTATTCCATCTGGAAGTTGAATGCTTATGTGTTTTAAAAGCTTTTGCTTTGCTTGTATTTCCAGTAACAGAATTAAAAATAGTTTTTTTCTACTTTTTTAATCTCTATTTGTTCTTCCTTTCAAGGTCTACCTGCTTAATTTTATATGGATTTCTTGGTCAAATATAAATTTACAAAATCTTTAGCAATAATGTTGAATACTAATGATAACTTAAAAGCTATATCACCTTTATTTAACTAACTAGGCATTCCTTTGCTTTTATTGAAACCTTAAAGCATATTTCCGTTTATAGGATTTTACATTTATGATCTGTCTCTGTACTTTATGATACATGGAGCTCTGCTTGTGAGTCAACTAGTCTAAGTGCTTTACAAATAATAAAGACAGAGTTTTTATTCCAAGTATACTGCAGAAAGCAATGGATGTTTATGATAAAAATGAAAATCAAAAAAGCACCATAGCAAGGTAAACAATACTTGAGACTTTGCTGAGCTACATAACAGACCATGGTTTCATCCTACTGCCATCAGACTGTTACCAAATATCAAGCAGAAACATAACACTCAGCACTCAACCACTACTGTCTATTTGGGACTACGATGTGTATGCCATCAGATTAGTCAGCCTGCCCCTTTACTATAATGAATGGTTTGGTTTTTTTTTTGTATGAGTTAAGTTAGTTTAATAGATGAGTTTGAAGGACAGATGTTAAATTTCAGGTGGAAGAGTCCTCATGTAAGATTAAAAAAAAATAGGAGAAGGAGGATTTAAATGCTTGTCATCTCTCCTGTAATAATTAGACTAAGTGATAGTCTCCCATAGGGATGTGAGTGGGAGGATATATATATATATTTAAAATATTAAAATGTGCATATATTAAAATATGCACATGCCTGTATGTCTGTCTTCACCTCCCCCACTGGAGTAATTTGGAAGGATTTCTTTGTGAAAAATTGGCATATGCTAGAAATCTTATTTTTATTTTAGCCCTACACTAAGATTCCAAACTCAATTGCATATATGATTCTCACTTCCGTCTTAAAAGTCCATAATGTTTGGAGTAGGTTCTTTAATATTATTAAAGAGCTTTTAATTTCAACTGTTTCTGTAGGAGTGACTAATTTGTAACTAAAAAAAAAATAAATCACCTATGGAACTCATGTTGTTATTGGAGATTTGAAATTCATAGGCAGTTAAATTTAGGTTCAGATGGCATTAAACTTAAAAATTGCTTTATCCTCTAATGGTGTCATTTAAAGTCTGTGTTAAATTCAATGCAATTATAGGCAAGAAGCTCATCATTAACCTTATTAAGGTGAAGAGTTGCTCTTCCTGCAGAGGAAAGGAGGGTAAATGCCAAGCTTGATAAGTGGCCTGAGGGCAGGTTCAGAGAAGCATATCATATAAATGATTCTTTTTTCACGGATTCCACTCGTAGATCTGTCCAGACCTGTGGTGAGGGGAAAAAAGTTGACTAGTGTGGCCTTGCACTTTTATTCCAAGATGATTGTCAAAAAATGAGAATTTTATTAATACATATCAAAACTTTTTTTATCTGCTCAGAGTAGGCATTAAATCATGTCTAAGGCTGGCTGGCTGGCTGTTTATCCTCCTGCTTAAAAGTAAAAGTTGACATGAATATCGTTCAATTGTGAACTTGTGTTTCATGAGAACTCACAGAGTTTGTTGTATTACAAAACTTGATGCCCTTTATGTAGTTCTGGGCTGTGGTGTATTGTTAAGTATAAGTAACTAAGAAGTGAAAAAATATGTGATCACGTTTTAGTGTTCTAAAATACATTAAGGATTTTTTAGTTAGATATAGTCAATTAAGGAAAAAGTCTTATGTAAGAATAGGATACACTAATAACTAGGAAAGGGTAATGTTAGAGTGAATTAGGACAAATTTCAGTGGTAGCCTGTTGCATACATCGCATTTTCTATGGTAGACAAATTTGTTCATACAAATAGTAACATATCACTTTACCATCAAGTGTTTTGTGGAAAAGGAAGCCTGAGAGGCTACTTTCACAAATTTTCTTCTTCATCATTTCCAGTATTATATAAACAGAATAGCAGGTTGGAAGAAATGTCTAGGATCATCTGATCAAATCTTTCTTTTCATAAGAACAGTCTAGACAAGATGGTCCAGCTGAATCTTAAAAGTGT
>WBNH01007112.1:0-18608 GCA_013401255.1 Urocolius indicus
CAAAAAACCTGGCCAAGGCAAAAACACTACAGCACATTATGCCCTGTGTTCTCTTTGTTGGTTTTTAGCACAACTACTACTGTAGAGATTCTTACAACCTAACTAGCCAGAGGTCTTTGTTCCTAGGCAGGAGGAGACATTGTGAAGTAAAATGTCTGTGTAAGCATCATTTCTAAACTCCTTCCAAGACTTGCTCTTTGCTCCAGCCACCCAGGAAGCTTCCAGGATGCAATGTGATCACCTTGGCTCTGATTCCCAACTTCTTCAGCAAAAAGCAAAAGAATTGTGCCTAGTATAACATACAGAGTATACATCCCATCCATGTGAGAGTACAGAGGATTTCTATGGAGGGCACCATTGGAGCTTTGATGTATGGGATCAGGTCCATTCTTGCATGGGCCTTGAAAAGATCGGTGATATGAACAGTCCTTGTCTTCAGTTACATCTACCAAGCCCACGTGGTACAGACTTGACCCAGGATCACAGTTTTGAAGCCCATTCTTGCCGAATGGGCTTGCACAGTCCTCCCCCACACTAGTCAGAGTCCCTGAGCCCATGCAGGGCTGCGCATAACTTGCTTATATTTAGCTGGAGATCTTTTATTTATTTATTGGCAACAAGGACAGAAGTGAAATAGAACAGATACTAAAACACAATTTTTTTAAAACACAGACTTCTCCACTTTTGGGACCCATTCAGTACCCAGCATTCTCCAAGTCTGCCTTGCTCTGCCTCCTCCCCCAGCAGCTCTCTGCAGCATCTGGGTGTTGCACTGACAGGCAGCTGGTGAACTGCAGGTGGAAGTAACAGCTTTTAAGTAGCACAGGTTGTCAATTCTCATCTGAAAAAAGTGGGTGCATGGAGACATCTAGGATCTAATAGGAGATTCAGTCAGAGTCCTGACCTTGCCTAGGCTCACAGGTGAAGCAAGTAACTCATGGGTTATTGTCAAGAGGCTTTGCTCCAGGCATAATATAGAGCAGCTGGGAGGGGGTGAATCTTCCCCGGTGCTGGGTCTTCTGCATGACGCAGCATCAGGGTTCTCCAGCTTTATACTACACCTCTTAAAGAGGTGGCAAAACTGATTGGTTTTGGTCTCTCTGCCCAATCTACAAACCTAAAATAGACTCTGGATAAAGCTGTGGCCTCGTGACCTCGTCTCATGCAGGCTGAATTAAAGCTATTGCTGAAGGGGCTCAATTGGTAAAGCTAAATGGTTATACATACTGCTTTCAGACAATGCAAAGAACTGATCAAAGGCACTGAACAGCTTTAGAACCACTAGAAGATGTCACTTTCTTCTCCACCTGAAGAAGGAGGCATTCAACCAGAGCCTGTTCATTCCCTGTGACCCAAAAACCAGACACAGGGCTGCTAACTGAGCTAACTGAGCAGGAGAAGTAGGCAGCAAAGAGAATTTGGAGTGACTGAAGATCAGAATCGGGAGAGAGGTCATAAAATAAATAACAAGATAAGGAGCCAGACGTGAAGCAGAGATGTCACGCAGAGCATCAAAATGAGCAATTGCCAGCGGGCAGTGCATCTATCACAAAGATGTAGCACGTCAGAGGAATCACACAGGTGACCGAGGGAAGCAGAAAAAAGCCCTGCGCTGCTACAGGACTCAACGCAGGCAGGGAATTGTCACTCCTCCAGCAGAAAATAAGAGTACAGATGAGCAAGAGCCTTTTTCTGGGAGTCAGTTAATTTAATGCTGCTCACAACATACTTGCAGCAAGAATGCAGAATTTCAAGTGTCAAGTAAGTAAATTTGTATTAAAGTAAGTGCAATTATACACAGCCTGCACTCACTCCCACGGGAGGCTGTGGCAGGCTTGTGATGGACTTCACTGGAAGCAGAATTAGGATGATAATCGATACAAGCACAGCCATCATTTTGCATTTTCTTGTAGCTGCCAAAGCCTACGATAGTAAAAAAAGCAAAGGGCTTTTTAGATTACAGAGCAAAGGCCTGCAGAGATTTCAGCTACTCTCTGAATAATGGCATGTGATCAAGTCCTTTTGTGAACACAAAAAAAAAAAAAGAAGAAGGAGAGAGATTTTCCTGCTACGTGCGTGTAATTCCAATGCTGTGATAAGTTACTTGTTTCACCTCTAGTTAGATCACTGCATAGCGTTCAGCGGCACAGGAGGTTTTGGTCAATCAATGCGTTTGTCGTCTTTCGTACAAATACTGGTCTGTGTTTTAACTGTGTTAGCAGCAAATGGATCTCCAGTCTAACAAAAGTAAAACTAATTTTAGTACTGCGAATAACCCACTGTGCTGAAAATTTAACCGCTTCCTTCAGTTACACACACAAGCAGGTAGCTGAGGAAGGCATGCAATTTATTATGACTTTGATTGCTTAGGTGAAATAAAAGAAGACAAGAAAAAGAAGGGAATAACTGAAAGGACAGCAGTTTGCCCATCCAAATGGTGTGGGGCCAGAAGGGATTAATGGGAGGCAACCAGTGCTGTGGGTGGGCACCGAAAATTTTAACTGTGGTGCATCTGAAGCTGGTTGGGAAGAGAAAGGCTTGCTGAGCACTACTGCCAGAGAAAAGCTGAGGGCTGTGAGACCAAAAGTGTGATTACATCGACAAGTGGTCAGAGCAAAATAAGATCATCCCTTCCCATATAATTGCAGCTTATTCCACAATTCCGCAATAATGATTATGAGGAAAATCCTTGTTTGGCTGCTGTGCCCAGCTAACCTAAAAAAATGACAAGTTCTCTGGACAGAATTTTGTTTCTGAGCAAACACCTTGATATGCTCCAAGATAAGCCCAGACAATTCCCACATGCTATATGCAAGCTGGACCACCCACCTCAGAGGAACCTGATACCCTCAGAAAAAGTAAGTGGGAAAAGGGAGAGTGCTAAGCACCCACTGTTCTTCCTGAGATACTCACTTTCTAGTTACAAGACCTCTAGATTTTGGAGAACCTACAGAAGCATAGTGCGAATTACTTCCAAGGGGCCAAAATGTCCTTTTTACACCCCAGAGCAGAAACTCATAGTTTGCTTTGCTCTCATTTGGGCCCAGTGATGTGACTTGCCAGATAACTCCAGTGGTTATCACAGAAACAGGCACAGAAGAGAGGGACCTGGATAGGCTGGATTATAGGTTAAGGCCAGTTATATGAGGTTCAACATAGCCAAGTACCGGGTCCTGCACTTGGGCCATAACAACAACAGGTAATGCTACAGGCTTGGGGTGGAGTGGCTGGAATGCTGTGCTGCAGAAAAGGACCTGGGAGTGTTAACTAACAGCAGCTGAACGTGAGCCAGCAGTGTGCCCAGGTGGCCAAGAAGGCCAATGGCATCCTGGCTTGTATCAGAAATAGTGTGACCAGCACAACCAAGGACATGACTGTCCCCGTATACTCTGTGCTAGTGAGGCCTCACCTCAAATACTGTGTCCAATTCTGGACTCCTCACTACAAGAAGGACATTGAGGTGCTGAAGCATGTTCAAAGACGGGCAGCAAAGCTGGTGAAGGGTCTAGAGAACAAGATTGATGAGGAGCAGGTGTTTAACCTGGAGAAGTGGAGGCTGAGAGGAGGCACGATCACTCTACAGCTATCTGAAGAGCTGTAGTGAGGTGAGTGTCAATCTCTTCTCTCCAGTAACAAATGATAGAACAGAAGGAAATGGGCTCAAGTTGCACCAGGGAAGGTTCAGATTGGACATTAGGAAGAACTTTTTTCACCAAGAGGGTTCTTGAGCATTGGAACGGGCTGCCCAGGGAGTTGGTGGAGTCACCATCCCTGGAGATATTCAAAAAACATGTAGATGAAATACTGAGGGATATGGTTTAGTGATGGGCTTGGCAGTGTGAGGTTAGTGGTTGGACTCAATGATCTTCAAGACCTTTTCCAACCGTAACTACTCTAGGAGAGACGAGTAAAAGAGGCAGCAGTCCAACGGAGCAGCCAGACCAAAATGCTGCAACCATCACATGAGTCACAGCTGAGGGTGCTGGAGTCAAGCTTCCGAGCCTCCCTGAGCTGGCTTTCAGGGTATACACTGCCAGCCCACTGCTGCCTCCTTGAATTCCCTTCTAAGGAGGCTTGAGTAGTGCAGGTGTTTTGTCAAGGAGCAATACACAGGGCACACATCAGCACTTCGGCTCCAGGAGGAGCTCAGAGACCTGAAGGAGCTTGAAATGGAGAACAGACTCTGTCTACTGGCAGAGCATGTCTTGTATGGAGAACGGCCAACAGCAGGTGGAGATGGGAACATGATGGGGAGATATGCAAGACATCACAGGATAATGGCAGAGAGCATTCTGACCTTAAGCTGCCATTGTGGAAACTGCAAAAAGAAGAGGAAGGTAATGATAATAACATGAGACCTTAGAGTGGGGAATCATAGAATGGTAGGGTTGGAAGGGACCTTTAGAGATCATCTAGTCCAACACCCCTGCATGAGTAGGCTTTTTACCTCTGCTATATGTTGAAGCCTATGGGATCTGCCAGCCTGGTCCTGCTGCCCATTGGACACACACAGGACACAAGGATAAGTGGCACCATAGCTGATCTCTGCCTTCCCCCAGATATCCTGGGGTCAGCCAGATTTAATGTTTGCATTTTGTTTGATTCGTTCACCACACTGTCAGCATAACCCAAGACAACATGGGTGACATTTGTTGTGAGCTGGTCCCTCTTTCATTAAGAATTGGCCTGAATCCACACATATTTAATGGTAATTGCTAGGCAGGCAGCACAGAGCAAATACCTTTTATTTCAAATCCAAGACAAGTCAGTGCTGGCTGATAGTTTGTTGGCACTTTCCTACATTAATTAAGTACCTCTCATCTAATATTACGTGCAGTCTTTCTGAAAAACCTCTAGTGAGAAGCCTATTTGTTAAAAGTGCCAGTTGAAGTCAAAACAATGTCCATTATTGCAAATTAGGATTCCAGATTCCAGGATGAGATCTATTAGTCTTTCCCTGTTTAACTAATTAAAACCAAGGAGGGAAGGATTTTGTTTTGTCGTTCTTCTGTCCGTAGGACTCTTTACAGTAGCTAAGAAAAGAAAACAAAAATTCCCTTCATTTATCTCAAGATATGGGCTGGCTTACCCATCTGTGAGCAAAGAATGTTTTTGCTTAGCTTGCTTAACTAAATGAATCTTGGTTCACTTGCGTGCAGCTGAAGACAAATTAGGCTGATTAGATACGAAAGGGCATACAGTACATCTAGGAATTAAACTGTGACTGGGTATTTAGGATGAATGAAATGAATAGGCAGCAGCAGCTTGGCATTGATCTGAACAATCAGCAGTCCCCTTCTCTCGCAATCTTTTTAAAGCACTTTCAAAATAATCCTTGATGCCACTCTCATGCGTAAGTGGCTGGTGTGATAGTGTGGGTTTGTAAAGAACGGAAAACAATCCCCATGCAAACTTTTTTCCCCTTTGGTATGGGAAGCGTTACCCAGCTCAGCATCTTGCTGAGACGCTGCCTCTCCTGCTCAGCTGAGGAATTCCTGCCACGCCACACCACGCTGCCAGGCTGCTTCGCGTATGAACCGCGGGGGCGAGCAGCAGCATCGCATCCTGCAGCACTTTTATTTCCCACATCTTTCTTACTCCCCAGGACGTCGCAGGATGTATGCCATGGCTGCTGCAAGGGCTTGACAGGTGGTATTTCACATTCACTGCTCGTGGTGGTACAGGGAGTAGACTGAAATACCGAGTTCTTCACGTGTCGATGGTTTTCAGTAATTAGCATATTTCAGCCCAAATCACAAACATCCTCCCTTGAAAAGAATGATAATTGGTGACAAAATCCGTGGCATACAGTTTCATCAAATGCAAATTCAGGCTAATAAGACAGACACTAGGCTACACGAGGAGAACAAAATGCACTGTAATTTTGGTTTAAAAAAGAATACTTTTTGCTAACATTTTGGGCATAACGATTTTTGAGAGGGCTTTTGTAATTTTACTGTTTACATGAAAAAAAAAAAAGTGGGGATTTGAAACACACTGACAAAAAAAAAATCTTACAGCACTGTTCTTGTAGCATAGTGTTGAGCATCCCCTGTGCAACTGCTTCTCTGCAGGACCATGAGCAATCAATACATCTCAAACAAATTGCAGCTTTAGGTGTCCAGATCCTCTCTGAAACATACATCCTCATCTGTGGTATTCCAGGTACTTGCTGAGAGGCAGTAATTGCAGTTTGGTGCTCTCTCCCCTCAGTATAGATGTAAAAGAGAGGTGAGAGACTGATTATTTGAGTTAACACAGGCTCAGGTTGGTGCTAGCTCCTTTGCGGTGCTGGTTTTGCAGCTTCATAACCCAAGCACGGGGTCAAGAAAATGTTTGCTCCTGTGATTGATGTCAGTACATGAAAGAAAAGCAATCCTTCTAGCAACAAAATACATACATTTCTTGAATAGTGGGTGTTGCCCATATGCTGAAATCAGATGAAAACTTAAAGGTAAATATTTGTGCCTGGGCAGGACAAACCTCTATTTTGAATGCAACAGACAGCTTCTGAGAAAGGTGATAGAGGTCTGAACTGGCAAAAATCCTGCAGGCGAAATACCCAGGGAGATATTTCTAAACAAAGAACTACACTACAGTGTTTGGAGCTGCTTAACCAAAAGTCTTTCTACATTATGATCATCTTAAGGAGCACTGGTGTTGAGGGGCACGTTGACTTGTATTTGCAGCTACACCCACCCTCTCATCCATTTGGTATTGCATGCAGACATGCCACGACCTCTCAGGTGCCTGTGGCTGACTGAAAGACAAAAGTACTGCAGTTCTTTTTCCCCACTATGACACTGAGAGCCCAAGTCAAAGTGAATGCTGAACACAGGACCTCGGGGGCTAGGCTCAGCTAAAGCCATCTTTCTTCCCATTGCTTGTTTCCAAAGTCTGATTGTTCTTTCCATCTGCATCTCCTTTCCTGCAGCTTGGTCATTCTCTCTCCCTGCTGAGCCCTGCCTGTACTCCCATGACCATCCTCCCTCCTTAGCCAGCGGCCACTCAGTCCTGATGGGTGCAGTACCTCATGCCTCCAACACCTGGAGTGCTGTTCTAGCAGCATGAATAGTCATGGCAGGCTGACTCTCCACCTTCTCATTTCAGCTGCCCTAACACATTCAGGCTATGGAGAAGCAATAGTGCACTTTCTAGAACACAGGCACAAGCATTTTTCTCTTACTAAAAATACCCAAAACTGCAGCAACTGCAGACCCAGCCACTCTCTGTCGACTGAAATGTGATTATCATCTAAGAAATGAGAACAAAAGTTTTCTTTCAAAGACTGACTGCAAAAACATGGGAAGCAAACTTTCTACTGACTGCAAAAACATGGGAAGCAAATATAACAAGTCAAATCCCCAGCCTGAGATAACATAGCTGATACAAGGCAGGATATGGCTTTTGGTCTGAAATGGATGCTGTCTTATTAAATGCTGGTAAGTGCTCATGAATGTAAGTTAGCAGTTTCCTTTCATCTAATGTTTTTTGTTTCCTCTGAAATGATGGGCTCCTGTTTTAGTACATAAACTTGCTTTTATTGGTGCACCAAGAATTTATTAATTATGGGGGAAACAAGACAAATGATCATAATACTGAGGGATTTGTAACACAATTGTTGAGCTTTCACAAAATAAGCATCATAGTAAAGTGATTAACTCCATGCAGGAGTGCACATCCAGCTTGCTTTGGAAAAATCTCATTCCAAACACACACATATATTTCTATAACAGACATATAAATAGACACTCAGCCACATCCTAACTTACAAAACATACACTACTGGCAATGGGAGAGATAAACCCTTGTCTAACACTGAGCAGCTTTGTCTCTTCCCTTGCTACAATTCTCTACCGTGTTGAAAACAATTTTGCATCTTCTGCTGAATCCAGGCTCTGAAATCCTGTTATGTTGCTGTGCTGTACAATCACCAAATAACAGACTAAAACATAGGCACCATATTGTTCCATTACCAGGAGAACACAAATACATCTCCTTTCAGATATTATTCATACAGTTTTAAGAATCCTAGAATGGTTGGGGTTGGCAGGGACCTTAAAGATCATCTAGTTCCACCCCCCTGCCATGGGCAGGGACACCTTCCACTAGACCAGGCTGCTCAAGCTCCATCCAACTTGGCCTGGAACACTTCCAGGGATGGGGCACCCACTGCCTTTCTGGGACAGCCTGCTCCAGTGCCTCACCACCCTCCCACTAAAGAACTTCTTCCTCATATCTAATCTAAATCTCCCCTCTTTCAGTTTGAAACCACTACCGTTTTTCTTATCACTACATGCCCCTGTAAAAAGTCCCTCTACAGCTTTCTTGTAGGTCCCTTTAGGTACTGGAAGGCTACTATAAGGTCTCATCAGAGCTTTCTGTTCCCCAGGCTGAACAACCCCAACTCTCTCAGCCTGTCTTCATAGGAGAGGTGCTCCAGTCCTCTGATCATCTTCATGGTCCTCCTCTGGACATGCTCCAATGTCTTGTTTATGTTGAGGGCCCCAGAGCTGAACACAGTTTTCCAGGTAAGAATCATAGAATCATAGAATGGTGGGGTTAGAAGAGACCTATTTCTCTCCAGAAAAGACTGAGAATTTCCATCCTTATAATATAGTAACATTACAGACACCTAAAGGAAAAAAAAAACAAAACCAAAAGAAAACCAAAACAAAAACTACCAACATATGCAGCTATTTGATTTGTACAGATTTTGCAATTAGTAACTTCTTAAAAATGAAGACAAAGTTACACCCATTAGAGATGTGAACATTTTGTAAAATAACAACACTTTTCTTGGTGTCATGAAAGATGAAATTTAATTGAAGCTTTACATTACTGCTGAAATACACTTAATATAACCAAAATAAAACCCCCACAACCCTCTTTGTGACGTTAATAGCTAGCTTGCTGTAGCAGCCATCAATAACTGATCCTTACGATAACTTCACATGACACAAAAAGGCACAGTATCCCCAGAAGTCTACATGCAGGGCAATTTTATAAAGCAGTCACACAGCAAGAGATAAACCAGGATCAGAACAAAAGTAACCCCAGAAGCTCGTTTTATTTTTTAGCCCTAAAGGCGTGCCAGTGCTCTCATCTGCAGCTCTGACATTTCTTTGCAGAGCCGTATCAGTGAGAACTCAGCAGCTTGGGGACCAGGCACTCCTGGGGCTCAGGAAGGTCCTTCTCTTTTCGCTGACTGGGATGAAGGTGCATATTGGGGAGCAGAGGAGGGCCCAGGGAGGTGGGGAGCACCTGGGAATAACCCAAGCCACAATGCCCTTCGGCCTCTCAGGTGTTTGCAGGAGCTTCTGTGGGGAAAATCCAGTTGACAGAGAAGCCAGAGAGCATCCACGTTCTATAGCATGCAAAACCAGGCATAATGTGACTACACGGCATTCACCTGCCTTCATGCAATAAAACCGTGGACTCAATTCAGCTGCATCATTTTCCATTGCTACTGTCTAAAGAATAGCATTTAAAACCTGACAGCAGTCCTTTTAGACAAACAGGGCTTCCCCAGACAAATGACTAAATATACACCCAGGCAGGAAGTGGAATGAGTATTTTTGAGACAGTCTTTGTCTAGAAAGACCCTTGTGCACAGATATGAGCTGTGGCCAGGATTTTGAAATGATTCACAAAAGGCTAAATTGTTAATAATCTAAGATTTCTCATACAGGGTCTTCCTCTCCACTGGAAAAACTGGAGGTTTTTCTGAAATAAATATCACTGAGATGCAAAGACAAACACCAGGGAAGAGCAGTGTCACTAATGAGAAACACTGGCTGGACCAGCTGCCTACACCATCCCGACCAGTGTGTAACTGGGAGGCTTCCTTGGAAGACTAGCTCATGGAAACACCAGGAGGTTCCTTGCGCAATGCACAGAACAACAAAGGCAGAACTCGGGCTTACCTTAGCTAAAATTTACCTGCACGATGTGTGTTCAGACATCAGAGGACACCAAACCCAGCATGTCTGCCTCTCTAACGCTGAGCAGAGATGACACTGATGTGTGTGCTGTGGCCAGCAGTTTGTACAAGCCCACTCTAAGGAGCAGCAGGTCACCCTGGAACGAGTCAGTACAAATTTTTTCCCAGGGTAAGTTTCTTTTCCTTTCCTCCATTTTGGTTTCCTACTTTTCCACAGTACTTTTTGGTTTTATGTACACTGACATTTCCCAGTTCTGAGTGAAATTGGGCATGACTGCCATCCCTCTTCCACAGAACCAGGAAAGCACAGACTGTTCTCAACATTTCTGACCAAATTCACAGACTCACTCCTTTCCCAGAGCATCTGAGATACTTGGTCGGTAATTCCAATCTACCCAGCAAACCTTCCATCCAGCATTTCCTAGAAATGACCAAGCTATTTAGGATATCCAACAACTTTCTTTTCGAGGAAAAGAAATGTCTCAAGCCAGGATTTTAAAAGAATAATTAAAGTAGCAGGAAACATGAGTCAAAAATGGAGCCCATACCTAGCTTCCTCTAATATTTTTCCTTTCATATTATCAAAAGACCAAGTTGTTAAAGCCTGCTGAACTCCAATGGCTGCGAGAACCTGAGCTCAAACAGAAGCTGCTAATGACAGGCATTTCCTAAAGCTGCTTTAGCAGGTGTTTCCTGCTGAAACGGGGAGGGTCACAAATGTAAATCTCATTTGGAAGGTTTCTAACCCCGGGGATAATATTCAGTGGTGCTGCCACTCTCACTGCCATCTGCACTAGAAGGCGGTTCAGGCTGAACTAGATAGCACTTGATCCCACTGAGTGAGCCCAATTGTTTGCATTCTTGCACAAATGTGTGAATGGCAGCCTTCCGGCGAAGCAAATGCTGGGTCTGCTCCCTTCAAAGGCTTTGCCAGTGATCCTTGCCCTGCTGGCTTCATCCTTAATTGGCCTACACGGTGGGGAGCAATTAAAAATAAATGGTAGCTTGCTGTGCTGCTGTAAGGAGAAGTTTTGCGAGTCCCAGCGTGAGCACTGCTACCTCAGTCCACTTCGTATGCCATGCACGGGAATGGCATGAGGGAAAAGGAAGAGACCTGGCTATTCTGAGTAAGTACCAGGGGGAAAAAAATCACATTGTAGACTGCAATAAATCATTATTAGCCTTACAATTAAACGTTTGGCTGTTGGGGCAGGAGCACACTTTCCCTGGTGTTTTTGCCAACTGTGGGAATGGGATTTCCTATACTGCCTGTAGTCCAGAAATGGGATTTTTCCTATCATAGAATCATAGAATGGTAGGGTTGGAAGGGACCTTTAGAGATCATCTAGTCCAACCCCCCTGCAGAAGCAGGTTCACCTGGAACAGGTTGCATAGGAACATGTCCAGGCAGGTCTTGAAGGCCTTCAAGGAAGGAGACTCCACAACCCCTCTGGGCAGCCTGTTCCAGTGCTCCCTCACCCTCACAGTAAAAACCTCACAGTATCACCTTTTCAAGACAGAATGCTCTCTTTTCCATACAGTCTGAATGGAGACAGCACAATGGCTATTATCCACATGGCAGAATGAGGTTTCTTAATATGAAACATCCAATACCAGTAGCTGTTAAACCAATCTTTAACAAAAGACAACTTTAAGAAAAGCAGCATCCAATAACTGTATCATCAGGCTCTCTGCAACTTTAATCATTGTTGGGGGAGGGGGACGGATGTGGTGTGGAAATTAACTCTCAGTAATCATCTGCATCAAGCAGTGGCGTTTCTCAGGTAATTTTCTGCTACTTAGTAATGAAAGTCCACTATGAGGATGAACCAAAATTGGGATGAACCCAAGAATTTGTGAAGTTAAAACCTGAATGAAAAATACAGATTTTCGCTACACATCAACCCATATTTCCACAACATTGAGATGTAGATTAAAGCACATAAATTAAAACAAAAAGAAAAAAAAGAAGGAGGAGCTCAGAGCCATTTGATTTTCCTTCGTTCTCTGAAGAGATTTTATGCTGAAGGTGGTCAGCTTCACCCAGGAAATAATCAGGTAACTCATGCCAGCAACAGCCATTTTGTAACCACCACATGGATGTCATTTCCTAATGACACGGTTGCACATAATTTTTTTGCATCTTGTTGCTTTACCATAAAGCATCTCAACACTTCCTCTATCAGAAATGCGTGGTACCTTTAGGGATCTCTCTTCATTTCATGGTGGAATAAAAAGGGACAAAGTTTACACTGCAAAATCTCCAGGGCATCTTTTTCTCTCATCTCTCTTTGTTGATACTAAATTGAGGCTAACAAAAGGCTTTACTCGGATGAGATCTCAAATAGTATGTGATGTCATTTTTAAGAGTTTACCACTCTTTTTAAGCAGATTCAGGGAGCATGGGTAGAGCTAATGTCTTCACACATATTTCTTGTTGCACTCACTTTAATGCCAGTATTTAAAATGAAAATATAGACATGTCTCTAAAAGTTACTTTTCCCTTAGCTAATGTGTGACATCCCTATGTCTGTAACAGGGAGTGGGCCAGAAAGGTATACTGGTTATGTACCAGCCCAGTTCAACCTATGTGATTATAGAGAGCTCCCCTCTCCTAGGAAATAACCTACAAGAAGCAGCAGAGAAAGATATTTTTTTGAGTAGATTTCTTCTTCTGGAGGAAAGTAAGTTATATAAATCGGATCTCAACACAGAAATATCCTGCATCTTGTGCAGCAATGTAGCAAACCATCTGAACTGTATTGACAGTACATGATTTACTCAGCTGCTGAACTAGGACATCCATGTGCAAGCACATGCATTTGATATATTGTTTATAAGTACCTCCAAAATTGACCTCCAAGACCACAAGATTTCAACAGCAGAAGGATACTGTGGGGACTGCAGAGATGCTTTTCATGTTGTCTCCACAGAGAGCTGGAGAAGAAAAGGTAATCCATAATTCTTCAACAAAGAAATGTCACTCATATAAGGCACTTTGCCTTTTAGTCCATTAATTTGTGATACAGCTTCTAAACAAAGTTCAAAATGATGCAAATCTCTCTAAACCAGTTCTGAGCAGAGAAACAGTGAGGGGCCAGTTGCTTAGTGATAATCACAAAGGCAGGGAGGGAAATACTGCAAGCCCTGCTATATCTGCACAGTCAATGTGATGGAAAGGCCGCAGCCTCGTACAGGAAACAACACTGAGATGCTTTGTTGTGTTGCTTGTGAAGATTTCTCATATGTTCACTCTACTTGATTGCACATAATGTTGATAATCAGGTCTTTCGATTACAGGGTTAAAAATTCCCTACTAAATAATTTTAAGACTTCCAATATATTGTGACTGTGACCTTTGTATAAGGTCTTTAAAAATCAGATGGCACTTCAAAACACGGGAATTCCACAGCATTTTGCACATACTACTTGTTCCTTTCACATACTTACAATACAACATTTAAGCACTATGAAATGTGTTTAGATGAGGCACAAAATATGCCAGTGATACGAAGGCTGCCCTACAAAGTTTGTCTGCTTAGATGATCAGACAAATTCTCTGTGAGGAATTTAATATTGAAATATTGCTATTGCTAGGGCTGGTCTTATCAGCCATAAGGTCACTTCATGGGATACCTTCCCCATTGCTCAAAACCTTGATCCCCTACTAGTTACTTCATGGGGCAAAAGCCCATGGTCTTTCGTAAGTCATCAGGACATCAGCAAAATTGTTTCCGATTGCTGCCAATGTCTTCCTTTTCAAGAAAGGCAAATTGGAGCCTAGTGAACACTCACCTCTTTGAGTGTCAATTCCTGAGTATGGTGCTTGTGATTACAAAATGTGAGTTTATAAAACACATATTAAAATTGCAGTTTTGCTAACCTAACTGCTACGTGCTTTTCATCTTTACAAATCACTCCAAAATAGCAAAGTATGAGGTGATACAAAGTTTGGGTTTGGGGTGTTTTTTTCCAAAAGACCAAATCATTCTGTTTTAAGAACTGAAGAGGAGCACTGCCCTGGCCCATCTAAGTGGACTAGCAAAAATAAGGGTGCACATTGTTTCTAGCCCTGTGAGTATGCCATATTTTTATCTAAATTATGCAGACCTTGAGGCAGCACAAGACTAAGCCAATAACGCAAGTGAACTAAAAATTAATGCAAACAAACCAAAATGCCAGAAGGGGAAATTCACATTGCTCAGCACCTGAGCTTTTGCAGACCACTTCCACGTTGCAGGATGGCAATTTCCAGCGTCATCAGGATCTCTTTCTCTCAATAAGCATTGCATCTCAAGTTGCCTATCACAAGAGATGGTATCCAGGGACAAGGCACAGTCCCAGGTGCATCCCTCACTGATGGCCACCAACACAGCACCTTCTGCAGGGAACACACACACTGAGATTAACCTTTCACCACCTATCTTCCTAAACACAAGATGCCCTGAAAATTCTCACTCCTCTGTTCATCATCCTTCTTTTCAGCAAAAACAAAGTGATTAATCACTGCAAGTTAATCAGATTGTTACTTGAGCAATTGGCAGCTCAGAGGACTTGGCAAAAAGCATGGTATGGCCTGCAGAAAGTTTGCATTTTAGTGTCCTAGACAAGAAGCTGTTTTGATATGATGGCCTCTCATCTCTGTGGACTAACTTCACATGCAGACTGGGACAAGTTAGTGATGCCAAAATAAACCTGGGAACCTAAGGCAGGGCCCCTTGAACTGAGCAATGTTTTGGAGCATTCAAGCCTTCTAAGGAGACAGGTTTCAGACATTCACAAGTGAGACAGAAATGGCAAGGGTTAATTCAGCAGAAAGTCCTGCTAGGTGGAAGATCTAAACTAGTGAGAATAGCACTGACTGTGTTATTTTGCCAGTGTTTTAAATCTGTGGAAGAATTAGTCACATTTACACAGTCAAAACTAAGTTCCATTATAAAGGAGGACATAAACATCTTTACTAGCTATGAAAAACACCACGCATCCTCTCCACATTATCAGGAAAAGCCAGCTGGAAAAATTTGGCTGGCTTTTTTTTTTTTTTCTCTTGGATTTTTCTTCTGCTCAGAAAAAACACTCATTGTAAGAGCCTGAACCTTTGATGGAAATCAGAAGCTTTCACCTCGAAAGGGTGGTCCAGGACAGAATTTCTGTCACCATAGAAAAGTACAGCAACAGTATGGGTTAGAGTGTGGGAAACACGCTGAGACAATCATTCTACTGCTGCTGCTGCTGTAGGAACTACATCAATTTGTTCTTCTTCAGGGATCTTCTCACTCCATGCCATTGTGTGGCACAGGCAAAGCCAAGAAAGACATTACTGAAAAACAGACAAAGTTTTTGAGGAAATATTAACTCACCAATACTCCTGAGGGGTTTATAGTTTTGAGGTGGGGATTTATTGGCAAAACCTTAATTTTTTTATCACTTTTGAAACCGAAACAAAACCTCCAAAAGCTAAAGATCCTTTAGTAAGATGTAGGTAAGAGTGGGTTTAACTAAATGATTTTACATTGAGTAAAAGACATGGGAAAGACACCCAGGAACCCTTGATGGAGTTGTAGGCATTATTCAATATCAGCTAATCAGTCGTGAATGCTGTGAAGTTGTTCAAGATGACAAAACATATCAGACATTTAGAGACCAGATGCACTTAGGAGAGGCAATTCCTCTAGTTTGTTACAGAAACTCTTTTTCACTCTTATTGGACATCCTCATGGACTGGCTTAGCACAAGCAAATCTGCCTGTGTGTTTTGATTTTCAGCAGGAAGTAGCTTTTTATTCACTGAGAACATCATCATGGATCAACATCAAGAAAGGGCCATCCATTATGTTTTTCAAAGAAATGCTTCCTGTTTGCAGTTATTAATGTATAAAAATATTCCTAGGTTTTCATCACTACCTGTCTACAGCTTTGCAAACTCATTAAGCCTCTGTGTCACTTGCCCCATGATGGTGTTTGCTGTCATTCACACCCGAAAAACAATCTCCTACACACAACCTATATTTCCCTTAAACCATTTTATGATTCTGGAAAACAACTTCTATCATGAGAATTTCATAAAATCACAGGGAAAACTGAGCACATTAATCTACATAAATACCAGTGAGCAACAACATCTAGCACTTCTGATTCAATATAGTTTCCTCCTCATAAAAATGGCTTGATTTCAAAAAAGGTACTTTTTAACACAAAGACTACCATAGCTTGGATAATGTGAATTACACTCCTGAGTAATTATTTTTTCCAACTACTTTTAGTAACAAAAAATGAACAGGAGGGAAGGTCACTGTGCCCAACAGTGTTCTCCGAATCCAGCTGGAGACTGCTAGCAGTAGCTATTTACAGTTTTAGTAGACAAATCCACAAGCCCCAAATATTTTTCAAGTGCTAAATCAATTAGTCAATATTTAAAGGCCATATATGATAAAATTCTTTGTTCAGGTGCCCCTGTAGACTTGATTGCTGTTATCTCACCTGTACAGTGCACAGCAGCAACTTGTAGGCTCCACCAGCTGATGCCTCACTCTGTGAGTCAAAGACACCTAGAGGAATGATCCCTGACCCAAAAGCCTGCAACTTCAACGACAAATCTCCCCAAAAGGGTGACATAAATGAGGGGTTATATGAGACTGGATAATAAAAATGTATAGGTGGTGCATTCTAGTGCATGTAATTCCTTTCCAGAACTGTATAATTGAATCTTCACCTGATTAATGAGGTATGCTGGTTTAGGTTGTTTTTATTTTACATAGGCTATGTACTAGTTCATATTATATAGCTGGAAGCTTTCATGCATGGTGGAGCAGCATGCAGAGGAGGGAAAAGAAATAGCAGTCTCCTCACAGATTATGCCAGTATTTCTTTCTGCAAAATCTCCTGCTTCTCATTTTCCTTCTTCTCCCAAAGTGCAGAGGTTTGTATGTGCGTGAAACCTGGCCATGGTGGCAGAGCACAAACTCCAGCTGAGGGGGCCAGCACGTGCTGGCTGGGGAGGTTAGCTGTCACTCTGAAAGAAAACAACAGATAAAAAACCCCAAGGTGAGGGTTCAAGCAAACTGGTTCTGCCATGGAGGGATTTGTTGTATGAATACTAGATTTCATTCACACTGGGGTATGCCCTTAGCATCCTCTCTCACATAAAACAGGAAGACATACGTGTCAGGGAAATTGCTGGCCAGCCATTGACTTCAAACAGCTTTCAGGCTGTCTTTAAATCCTTACATCACTTTATTGAGATAAAAATGTGGTCAAATGCCAGGAGCATAGGCAGTCGTTCAAAGCGAAGGGTCAGCTAAAACATCAGCTAAGGCTTCAAAGCCTGAGGCCAGTTCTCCACAAAAGCAAGAGCAGAGCTTTCTAGCAGACCCCAGGCTAGCACTGGAGGGCTGTGCCTGCCAGAAACAGGTGCTGGAGGGTCCTGCCTCATTTTTACATTGTAGCAACATTTGCACTGTTTTTTGTGCTGCAAATAATATCCATCTGAATCCAACTGCAATTACAATCTCTGCCTAGCATTCACTGCTCAGCGCTCCTGGGGACAAGAGGGCATACGGAGTGCAAGGGTGTTTTACTAAGAGCTCAGGCAGTGACTTGCACTGGACCATTTCTTTGCTGTTTCTCCAGAGTTAAGCAATACTCAAAAAACCCCATCACAGAGCTCTACACAGCCCCACGTGTAGCCTCTTGGTAGTGCAATACATCCAGCAGGACTGACAAATTCCAAAACGAATGTAAGGACTCTGTGCAGTCCCTGAACTATTTACAATAATCCCCTTCCCATCTCACTCATGGAAAACATTTATTTAGGCAAAGAGGAGGATGAGAGTATCAGAAAACAGGTCTCTGAAAAAAGCAGCACAAAAAATAAATGCTGCACATAGTGTCTGACTTTTTAAATGAGGCAGCAAATTGGTAATTCATCTTTTCATTTTAATACAAGTAAAGGAACATATTGTATTCACAGAAGCATGTAACTACACCAAAAGAAAGATGCTAGTTAAAAATATCCAAACAGATTCCCGATTAGAAAGAATTACTTACTTTTAGTTACTTCTTTTAATTTCCTCATTGGCCAGGAACAACAATATAATGCTGTCCAGAAAGACCACCATGTAGATTGATTTGATGAACCACTACCCAAAAATGAAATGTAAGCGTTATGAGATGGTGGGGAAAGGACAAGGTACCAAGTGTATCCTGCCCCACAGGCAGGAGTTCCAGTTCAGCATTTGCCTAACCCTGATGACTTGAATCCCTGAAGGAATCATTCTTAGCCCACATAAGGCAACTGATTGATTTCACTTGTCTCTTTTCAGACTGCTGAGTGTGCAAAATGAATACAAATTATTACCTGTCTCTTTTCAAGGTTCTAAACAGAATAGGAAACTGAAATGTAGGCTGCAAAGACAAAATAACTATTTGCTTCTTTACAAGAACAATGTATATATATTTTAATGTAAACAATTTTAAATTTATTTGTAGTTCTATGTATAAAATTTATATAAATAAATTATATATATATAAAAATGTATATAGATTTATAAATTATAGATGGTATAGATTTATACATAATCTATATATTAAAATTTTTTGGCTGTAAATTCACATGGACCAAGGAAGAGGCTCATTTATTGGAACAGTCATGAAAAATCACTCAGATA
>WBNH01007112.1:19211-71624 GCA_013401255.1 Urocolius indicus
AAAATAAATGCTGCACATAGTGTCTGACTTTTTAAATGAGGCAGCAAATTGGTAATTCATCTTTTCATTTTAATACAAGTAAAGGAACATATTGTATTCACAGAAGCATGTAACTACACCAAAAGAAAGATGCTAGTTAAAAATATCCAAACAGATTCCCGATTAGAAAGAATTACTTACTTTTAGTTACTTCTTTTAATTTCCTCATTGGCCAGGAACAACAATATAATGCTGTCCAGAAAGACCACCATGTAGATTGATTTGATGAACCACTACCCAAAAATGAAATGTAAGCGTTATGAGATGGTGGGGAAAGGACAAGGTACCAAGTGTATCCTGCCCCACAGGCAGGAGTTCCAGTTCAGCATTTGCCTAACCCTGATGACTTGAATCCCTGAAGGAATCATTCTTAGCCCACATAAGGCAACTGATTGATTTCACTTGTCTCTTTTCAGACTGCTGAGTGTGCAAAATGAATACAAATTATTACCTGTCTCTTTTCAAGGTTCTAAACAGAATAGGAAACTGAAATGTAGGCTGCAAAGACAAAATAACTATTTGCTTCTTTACAAGAACAATGTATATATATTTTAATGTAAACAATTTTGCATTTATTTGTAGTTCTATGTATAAAATTTATATAAATAAATTATATATATATAAAAATGTATATAGATTTATAAATTATAGATGGTATAGATTTATACATAATCTATATATTAAAATTTTTTGGCTGTAAATTCACATGGACCAAGGAAGAGGCTCATTTATTGGAACAGTCATGAAAAATCACTCAGATACATCATATGTTGAAACACATTAATCCTCAAATGGATTAAGGCTGCTTTGCAGTTACTAGCTTGTGTGCCTCAAGCACATATGCCTTCTGGTCATGAAGCTCTGCTAGCAAGTGTGATTCCCATGGAAGCCCTCCCCCCTTCCAGCAGGTCTTCTCAAAACCACGATGTCCTGACAGCAAGTCCTGCCTGAAACCCTGTTCAAGACCTTAGAATCAGTAGGTCTGTAATCAGCAGATCAGCAGAGCAAGATCTGGTATCTGACATCTCTCTTTTCTTTGGATTCTTTTATACTTAATAAAGGGTGAGCCTTTCTTTCCATGGACAATTTCCCACCTAGGTGGATGTCCATTGTCCTGGGTTTGGCCAGGATAGAATTAACTCTCCCCAGCTGCAGCTGGGGGGTGTGGCCAGGCTGTTCAATCCCATGTGCCATCATGCTCGGGATATAAGGGCAGCAGCTGGGCTGGAGCAGTGCTGCAACCAGTGCAGCCACTGCAGTTCTGCTGTCGGGCTGAGCAGTTACATTGGGCATTGCTCCTTTTTCTTTGTCCTTTGGCCATCATTGTAACTGCCTACTCATTGTGGGGTTCTATTAAACTGTCCTTATCTCAACCCAGAAAGTTCTACAATTCTCTCTTGATTCTCCTCCCCATCCTGCTGAGTTGGGAAGGAGTAACTGGGTCGTTTGGTTATTGTTCAGTTAGGGCTAAACCACCACATCCATCTTCATAAAATACACAGGAACTGTTAACAGTTACCTGTTAACAGCTCTGTGGTCTCTCTCCCATCACAATCACATTTAGACAAAATTGTCTGATGTTTGATGCTTAGTCTGAGGCCAGGAAAGAATGACTGACATAAAGAGTCATATAAACTGTGAGTGCAACATCATCATTGCATCCAAGAAGAAATAGACTGCCTTGCCGTTCTGACTTGTCTGTTGAACAGCGACAGCAGCACCGCTACTCATGGAGAATTAGCACTTGCTGCCAGCCTCGGTGAATAAGGTAAATAAGCTTTTGAGGGCGAGGCTCCTGAGGTACAAGGAAGGAACTTCTTTTCAGATATAGTAACATCAGAGAAGATCTACTCTTCTCGATTTCTGTGCCCTATGCCATGCAAATGTGTCATCTTACTTCTCACCTGATCAACAAAAGAAGATTAATGCAAAGAACTCCAATTCTTACATTGAGCAACATGCCAAATAAGCAGTGAAATGACAGTTTTAATTATCATAATGAATAAAAGTCTTTAAACCATCCGTGTACAGCCTCTGCTCAGGAAGTTTTTGTAGAACTAACACTTGAGATGGCTCATTCAGCCATCCTCAGCTGACTGGCTTGGGCACCAGGAATACAATTACTCACTGTAGGATGCCACCAATGGAACAGTAATAGCAATATTATGCAGAAACTGGAGTCATGACTCATAATGAGGTTTCAGAGCTGTTGTGTGTATAATGTCATTAAATGAGGTTTTCTTTATTTAGAGACAAAAGAATTGCTCTAGAAAGCAGCAAGGCTGAAGGGCAGTCCAGAAAGTAATTCCTCCTTTAACAGTGAAACATCTAATTTCTTCAGTAATTATATATTTGTCTACAGCTGATGGGTACAGAGATCTGATCAGGTCTCTGCAGTCACAGAGCTGTTGTTTGTGGGACATTGACTCCAGAAATACCATTTTCCATAATTACTTATGTGCTCAGTCTGACCCATCGGATGGCAGCCAAACAGAATAGTGGACACTCTTGCAGTTAACATATTACGGAACCTGAGTCATCACAAACACACCGACAATCCTCTTGCTGATTAGAAAAGTATTTGTCTAAGTGAAGAGAGAAAAAGGAAATTATCTCTCTCTAAATGCTGGTTAAGCAGCAGAGCATAAAGGAAAGCAGTATTTAGATTTTAAATGAACCCGTCTTCTCATATGTAGAGTACAAATAGCTGAGATACCACTTAGAGGTTATGACCCAGCCACTCAGCTCATCAAAGTACGAAGAATATGCAACTGATGTTGATATTAACTAAAGCATTTATGCTAGATGCAATTCCTTGCTGAATGGGTGACTTGCTTTGACTTAGCATCAATGAATTTTACCTCAAACCCTCACTACAGCACCTAGTATGTGCCAGCTTTATCTGAAGATCACTTCCTGTTGTTTTCAAGTAGCTTAATTAGTTGTGTAAGAGGAAGTAAGCAGATGAATGCAAGAGAGTACTAGTGTCTCCAAAAAAAGAAAGAAAGAAGTGATAGGCAGCAGCCATTTCCTTGAGGTGCAGCTCTAAAAAACTAACACATTCTGAAAACATAAAGTAATTGCAAAAACACTCCTCCAGTTAAAAAAAATTATATATACAGAAACTATATAATTTATTAGGGGATGTGAAGTGATTTGATGCTTATGGATGAATCATCCAAGGAAGAAAACACACAGGGAGATACTTGGAGGCTCCACACTTTGTATGGCAGCTACCCTGACACTATTGAACAGACAGAGATGTAAGGCCTTAATAGATGTCCGTGGCACAAGAAATTGAATCTAGGAGCCAGTCAATGTTCAATGCCCAACAGAAGATTAATTAGGATTCCAATCTGGATTCTAGTTTGCAATTGATCACTGTCACCATTCAAAGTTTAAGGCCCTCTTTACTTTTCCTAGCAGCACTACTGAAGATGACCCTCCACCCACTGTTTTTTCAGTCAGTCTGAACCACAGAAGTGTTTACCGTTACTGTGTCCTGTTTTCACCTCTGCTTTATTTTTTTAAGGATGATTTTCTGAAGCAATTTCCAATTTTTTGGTCTGATTTTTCTCTAGCACTGTTTTCCCTACCTATCTACTGTTTTATTACATTCTGTCTTACCTCACCCCTACCATTTCTAATTCTATGCCTTTTCCATCTCTGATTTACTCAACTTTCATTTCCTCCTTCCCTTCTCTCCTAATTTTCTCATTTAGAAATCACATTTCATAATCCCTTTTGGCAGCAAGATGGAGGTGTCATGTACTTGCTAGTGTGCAGATGCTTTCCTCCTAAGTCCAACTTCTTTTTCATCCAGCCACTAAAGGAAATTGATTCCAAAAGCAGATTTAGCAGTAGGTGCATGCTTATGTACTAGTTACCTTATTAAGAGAATTTATAAATACTTTGAGACTGAACGTGTAGTCTCCTATTTGACTAATTAATCCTCTACTCCATCTGCATTTTTTTGACTCTCAAATTCTGGCTACCCAGTTAAAACTCCTAGCAGTGTTAAGTTTAAAAAAGAGCCACAGATCAAAGGGAATAAACCAGAATATAAACCTAGCACAGAAGTTCTTTCATGGAACTTTAAATCTGACTAGTGCCACTTTCTGTAAGGTTCAGATCAGATGTGATCATCTGGAAAGTCAGTCTTCCAGAATAAATGTCAAGCAGCATGATTACCAAATAAAAGGCCAATGGTATAGATGACTTTCAAGATTTGTGAAGCTCAGTGTGAGAGGTCCTTATCCCTCCTGTGACTATCTGACAGAAACTGAAGAAGAACAAAAAGCGCCAGAGGGAAACACTGATTCCACACAATCAATAATTTTGATTTTCACGCTGTCACAATTCAGTAGTAAATTAGGAATCAGAGTATCTACCAAGAAATGCCAGATGGTTCATTATGAAATACACCAGCTGTCCTTTTTCCTTCAACATCTCATTTTAAACTGGTGGAAAATGAAGTTACTTTTATCTACCCTGTACAGCTCCATAATAAAAACAGACACCAAAATAAGAGTTGAAATATCCAGCTACTCGCTGGATTCACCATTGTTATGCCATGTAGTGTAATCACTCAGCTACTTCACAAAACAGATCACATATTTCCACCGAGGTACCTTTGCTCTCAACACAATACAAGTCCTTGTCTATTGTTGCTTATGGTGTCAGGGTAGACAAGCAGACCAACAGCTGTCAGTACAAACTGGATCAACACCTATACAGTTATGCTACCAACGACATGAGTTGAATGCATATGTTGTACCTGAAGCCTAACAAGGGCAGTTAGCACCATTCCCATTAGGTGACACGTCAAAGGTGGCTCCTGCATTAAATGCCCGGGAATAGAAGGCAACAACAGTTTTAGAGAGAAACCCAATCCTTAATTCAACAGATGAGCAAATTCACCCATTTCCAAAACACTCATGTATCTCAACAAAAGCCAGGGGGTAAGGGAGTTACTTAAAAATCCTACATTTACTGTCGTTGAATGCTACCTCCACAGAACCAATAGCTCATAGCTGTTGATAAATAAATCCTTGGGATCATAAAAGGATACTTTCCTGGACATGCTAGACTTCTTCCCTGTTTCATTTTAGTTATATTACTTACAGGATTAATTTGGAGTGTTTAAAGAATGGAAGTCTCCTATTCTTCAGAGCTCAGTCTCAGTTATTACAGCACAGCCAATCTCTTTCCTCTAACATTTGCTACAGATGACAAATCTATCCCTCAGCCAAGCATGAAGATGTAAGCAGTGCAAAAAGAAGTGGTCCAGGGTGACATTTTTCACACTGGCTCATAAAAAATTCAATTCATTTTCAAGTTAATTCTTTTCAGTTCCCTGGCTAAAAAAGACTTAATTGCTGCTGCTAGGTAAGTGAATTAGCAAAGTCTAAAATACAGCCTGGTAGAAAAAATTACACTATTTGCTCATTTTTGTAGCTAGTTTATATGTTCATAAGTTTCAATCCTGCAAAAACTTTTGTAAGGTTACTCAAATGTATCATTACTGCATCTGCAGCCATAATTTCTCCACACTAGTAATGTAAACTATATTAGTTGGAGTGCTAAGTGCACACACCCCATGATGCTAGGCATCTCTGAATGTACTGGTTATTCGGGGGGGGGGGGGGGGGGGGGNGGATTCCTTTTTCACTTTCAGAGACCTCATATAGGTACCTCATATTCCTATTACTGTGTTTAAGTGTCCAGGATGAACAAGAAACGAGTGAAAAGAAGCAAAATTTCAGCAAAAGTTGAATTAATTCTAAAATTCAGATATGGCAATGAGATATTTGACTTTAAAAAATCAAGAGAAACAAGCATTTATCTTTATTTCCAAACAAGATACATCTTTAAAACAAAGTTCAACTATTTCCTGGTAGTAATACTAATGCAAATATCGGTGGAATGTGAAAATAACTCATTATTTTCCCCTTAAGATTTTTTTTAAGTTATTTCCAATTTAATAACCTGCGGTTTTAATAAAAAATTGACACAGAAACTCTTTAAATAATATGTCTACATATTAAAATTCACTCAAGTATTTTTAAATGACAGTTAAATTGATCTTCTCTGTAAGACAATGTTTATACTACCTCTTTTTAGCAGTATTGTAAACTGAATGCAATCTGGTTTTTAACATAATCCACAGCTGCTTCAAAATGTCCTTTCTGAGACTCTAGTCCTTTTTTCAAAGGACTTTCATGAAGAATGTCTTTAATTAGTACTTCTTTCAAGTACATTTTTTATTCATGTCATAAAAATCTGGTCTGACTGACTAAATACTCAAAATCTTAAAAATTATACTGGAGAGCAGTAAGATAATTCACATACCATTCTTCCAGATTTCTTTTAGTACCACTTTTTTGCTTATCTTTTTCTGTTTTCTCTTGTTCTCAAACCTAAAAGACTATGCTACACACTGGAGAAGATTATATTTGAACTGGAGAAGGTTAAATTTTGCCAGAGCTGAATGTTTTATGTAATACTAGCCTTGCAGAACACTGATGATGATAAATGCTATGCGGTTAACTCTTTTATTGGGTCCTTTCTGTCCCAAGGACCTGAAGTGCAATACCGACCAAGTGGAGAAATTCCCTAAGAAATCTGTATTTTCTGTTTTGATTAGCTTTAGTTAACCACTTGCTGACTTTTTTTTTTTGTTGTACTTAGCATGTATGTGCAACCTATGAAAACAAGCAAAAGAAAATTAATGGCTTCCCAGCCTGCCCCTTGTTTCCTCATCTATGGAGAGCTTTTGCCAAAAATCCAGTGTTCTCTGTCTTCCTTTGGACACCAATGTATTATCTTTACCTATAGATGGAGAAACAGAGAAAGTGAGTAACATGATCTGAAGTCACACAGCCAGCCAGTCAGTTGGTAAAATACACATTTTCAACTACTCTTTTACATCCACAGTACTTCATTTCTCGAAAGTAGTGACAGAAAATGCTTTTATTTCTGTGCTCAGGTCTCAAACTAGGATGCATGAAATGTAAACACCACCAAGCACTAAATCTGGGTGAAGTGGATTTGAAGAAGCCATTTCATCCCTCTGAGACGTGAACAGAAAGAGACTGCTACTAAGACACAGTCATTTATCAACCACATGTGATTTTGCTGATTGCACCATTGCCATTAAAGTATCACCTTATTAAGTTTAATCACTTAGATTTTCCTAGCACTCGCCATTTGTGCAACCTTGTTTTTGTAAGCTAACTTCTACATGTTCACATTATCACACAGTGAGTAGTCCTGAAGCTTTGGTGTCCTCAATTTCTATTTAAACTATCATCACATTTGAAGCCCCAACACTGACTTTGGCGATTTTCTGACTATTTTTTTTCCTAACTCCAGTCCTGAGAACCTGTGTTATTTTAAATACAGTGTTTATGTAAGGCACGGTTCCAGAAACAAGCGTGTTGCCCCTCTGCTTTGGAGAGCTTCTGGAACGCTGTGGAGAAAGGAGGCGATGATGCTTCAGTGAGGTGGATGAAGCTCCTGAAGAAAGCTGCAAGGTGTGCAGTTGGGGGTTTTTTTTCTGTGCGACTCTCAGCTGTGGGCCAGGCGGACGTTTGCCACCACCTCGCGCTTCGCAGGGTTTGGCAGTCCCAGGGAGCGCCGGCACCCCGAGCCGTGGGCCGCGGCTGTGGCCGTTGCTGACGGCCTTTCTGTCCGCGGCGGCGCGGGGCTCCGAACGGCCCCTGCCGGGCTTCCAGCACCGCGGTGGCAGCGTTGACCCTGCCACGGGAGGAGCTCAGCGAAGCGGCAGCGGCTCCGCTCCTTACGCTCCGGGGCGCCGCCACGGCCGCTAGCCCGCAGGCTCAGGCTCGTGGCCGCCTCGGAGCCTCCCTCACGCCGCCCCGCCTGTCCGTGTGAGCGCGGCGCTGCGGGCAGGAGGCGCTGACGGAGCTTGGGCTAAGTGTCGAGAGACGGGCCGGGCCGGGAGAGGGTGGCGCGGGCCGTTGCTGCGGGCGCCGGGGCGGCGCGGGAGGTGGGGGCCGCCGGGCACGGGCGGCCGCAGCGCGGAGCTTGAGCCCCGAGTGCTGCCGGGCTGCGCCCTTGTGCGGGGTGAGGGGCTGCTCCGGGCTGGGGCGCGCTGGTGGGGGCTCGCTGATGGCCGTGGGCACCCCTCGGGGCGGCCTGGCCCTGCCGCGTGTCAGACGGGGCTCCTCCAGCTGACCCCAGAGGCCGTGGCCTGGGGAACGTTGTGGCCCCCCCTTGCTCGGGCCTGGGCCTGCCGTAGTGCTAGGCTAGCAGAAGTGCTGTTAGAGGTGCGCTGATGAGTGGGTTTTGAGGGTTTTGTCGCGTTGTCAAGTCTCCCGTGATGCCACAGTTAAGGTCAGGGAAAGTGGTAACTGCTGGTGAGGTGAGGTCAACTGGCAGGATGGTCACCAGTCCAGGCTCTCCGGGTGCTGGGCGAGGATGTGGGCCAAGGACAGAATCGGTAGGCAAGCAGAGTCCTCACCCGGCACCCAAGAGGAATGCTGAGCAGCCCTTACGTTCCTATCTGCAACCTGCCACACTTGTGCTTGAGCAGAACGAGCAAGGTGAGAGTGGACAGAGACTCCCAGGTGAAAAAAACAAGGGAACAGGGTGCAAGAGGGCTGCCAGATGCGGCAGAGGTGTGTCTCTGCCAATTTCAGACACTGCTGTATGTGAGGATTGGCAAGTAGTGGCTACAGATGAAGCAACATGCTGCGAAGAGACTGTAAGAACAGGGATGGGAATAGGTCAACAGCACTTTTTCTCAGAAACTACATTGCAAAATAAATTCTCAGCAGGGATTGAAAGGAAAGAGCATAGCTCAGAAGGACCAGATCTCTCAGGTTTGCAGGAGAGTTCATGGAGCTCAGGTAAAAAAGGCAAATATTCCTTTATGGAAATTAAATTACCACTCCCATCCTCAGAGAAGGAAATTGAGAGCACAGAGAGATGTGGCGTTTCTGGTTTGTCTGAACCAGAGGTGCTGCAATCGAGAAAGGGCACATGTAATACTGAAATGAAAAGCACTGACTCTGTAATGACACTGAAGATGGAAATCCCAGATCTGAAGAAGAATCTGGGAACTCGGGAATCCTCATCTGAACCAAAACCTCAGGAAGAGGTAGACACACCAGAGAAGTTGGATGGGTGTTCTTTAACTGGATCTAAACCACGAAGGACACAGAAGAAAGGACAGAGATGCTTGAGCAAGAAAGATGGGACATCTTTGTTGGATCCAAAACTACAAAGTCCCAGAGAGGGGGGTAGATCTGCCTTGCTAGAAGTGTATACACAGTGTCCAGGGTCCAAGAGGAGAGCTGCACATTCAAGGAAGAGGGACAGAAATGCACCAGCGTCCCAGCAGTTGCAGGGTCTAAGTGGCCAAGAACAGCCAACAACCAGAAGAAAGATGCACAAGCGTTGCATTAAGGAAGAGCTGCAGAGCTCAAACCCTCCGACAGAAGCAGGCAGCCTGCAGGAAAGTGGTAAGCACATACACTTCATTGTAGAAGTACAGGTGCAGAATTTGAGCTCCCAGGACAAGGGGCTGGTACTGCAGTAAAACCTCATTAAAAAGTGTAAAACAGGAGATATTTTTTTTGTTAAGCAGATATCTGTGTGGAACAAAGTTAAGGGGGCAGGACAGAGTGACCTGTACCCTGTCTCTGAGTGACCCTTAGTGTGTCATTGCTAACTTAGCTCAAGAACTATAGGGATAAGAGTCAGAATCTGCTTTATTACAGTCCTGTGAATACAATACAGGGCAACAGGCCCTCACTAAGAATTTTTTTTTTTTCACCTTAAAAGCAGTCAATTTATGCCTAGAAGGGCAGGTACAGGCAGGAAAGGAGGGAGTAGTTTCGACAGACCCAAAATAAAAGAGTAAATTCTTCATTCATGTGTATATTAGCAGATTTATTTTTGAATGGGTGTTGTGCTGTCGTTTTTTACTGCTTGCCTTTGTAGGATCCTGGGTTTTGTTTTTAGAACTTCTTGCCTTTAGCTGAAACACTCTGCAAAACCCTAAAAGATGCAGAAACAAAAGATTGTATTTTATTGTTTCAAGAGTTTTTTCAAGTGTTTTTTTGGCGGACAGTTGTCTAAAAGACATTATTTTTACTTTCAAAGTGGGTACATTCAAAGAACAAATATTTGCTATAGGTTAACATTAAGAAATCTTTTATCTAGAACCCATATTCTGAAAAAAATGGAGATATTAAAGTTATCTCTTTCTGACTTTGAAAACTAAGATCTTAAAACCTCAGTATTCTACTAGTACATTCTTGAGTCCATTCTCCAGACACAATTTTCAGATGTACAGTTTTTTTACATAATCTGTATTTGCTTTTAAATGGAAAATGGTATTTTATAAAAAATGCAAGTCCTGCAGTTTTCCTGCATCTTCTTGAACAGCCTGATGCATTTGTTTGGACTGTATATCTGAAATAAATTACTGCATTCTTATGAAAAAGCTTTCCTATTACTGTATAAATCTACTGTGTAACCAAAAGATTTCAGGCTGAGTGTGTGAACAGCGTTAACATTTTCTTCCCAGACTTGCTCTAATTTGTTTTCCCCGTTTTAAATCTACAATATCCAATGTCCTTACAATACCATAAGGCTCTGTTCATCTTCACATTTGTTTCTGAAGACAAACCATAATTTGTCACTGTACATCTGCCAAAATAAACCAGGTAAACCTTTGCAGAAATGTTTTCTACTTCTAGAGTGTAACGTTCTTTAGTAGCCTTGAATGGTTTTCATTCTCTTTAGAAAATATTGTAATAGGGTAGTCTTTTTCCCTTAGCAGTCTTAAATGACACTTCTTTGGTTTTTAATCAGCAGAGGAAAAAGGGAAAGCAATTGAACAAGACTGTAGTATACAGGCTGCAAAGAAGCTTAAGACAAGTGAAGACAGATCAGAAGATTCCAAGGAACTTCACTACTCCAAATCCACAGTTGCTACTTTAGGTGAAACTCCGAGCAAGAGTTTTCTGTGCCATCCTTTAACAAAAAAGTCTGATGTGCAGTGTGAAAAAGGGGAACCCAGAACTGATCAAATCAAGTACTCACAAAGGTTTACTGTGACTACAGCTGAAAAAGTGGGAAATATATCTGCAGAATGGGATGCTGCGCATTGCAGAAACGCTCTAAACCACTGTAATGGCTCGCTCTGTGCAACAGGAAAGAATCCATTCGTGAAGTTAGACACCTGTAGTTATATCAGTAGATTTCTGAAGTCTTCAAATAGTGGAACTACCAGCAGTTATAAATTAAGTGAATTTTTCCATGTAGCCCAAGATAAAAGAAAGGATGTTTTTCCTGATAGTACTTTAGGACAGAGTGATATGAATTGGAGCACTAGTAAAATGCAAAAGGAGACATCACCCATAAAAGATGGTTTATCGTTTAATAAAGAAAAAAATCCAAATGGAGAAGGATGTTTTTCATGCTGTCAGAATGAAAACAGTAAGTGTTTACAGGTAAAAAAGTGGGATACTAGTAGAAAGCCTAGAAAAAAGAAGAAAATCACCAAGAAATCAGCAGCACAGAATACTTTCACAGATGTGGCCAATGAATGCACCAAGTGTGACTTACAAACAGAAGCAGCAGCTGGCACATCAAGCTCCATTGCAGTCTTGAGACTGAATCATAAAGAAATTGCTTCATGTGATCATATATCAGATCTTCATATAGTAAAAAATACTCGTGAAGTGGAGGATATGTCAGTCTGGAGAAAGAATAGTACTAACGTACTTGCATTTGAAGATGGATTTAAAAAGACATCTGAGTGCTCTGTAATAGCAGAAGGAGAATTAGACAGTGTGGCACATCATTCTGGTGCCTCAGGTAGCCTGAGAGTGCTTACTCAGGTCCCTGATTTTTCTAATTGTCACAAAAATAAGACAGTTAAAAAACTGAACAAAGTTAATAAAAAATTGCATCAGTTTTCCTGTCAAAGGACAATACCTATGACTGGTAAAAATGTTTGGTGTTTTAAATCTTGTGCCAGGACTTCTGAATGGGTTCATAAAAATCACAGATCCATCTCAGAAGGAAGAAGACTTTTAAAGCTTTCTTTCAAGGACACTTCTGATAAAAGCACTGTTAAAACTGTAGGAAACAGTGCTGTGAGTGGAAATTTGAGATGTTTGGATTTGCAGGCGACAGAAATTAACGACAAATCTACACTTAAAATAATGGGTCCAAATACTGAATGTCTGACTTCACTTCAAATGCCAGAATCTTCCTCCGTGGATAATGATGAGACTTGGAGAATGAGCGGTGAAAATGTGGAATCACCAGTCAATACGGATAGAAGCGCCGTGGCTTTTAACCATGGTGATGTGCAGGAAGCTAAAGCAAACTTGAACTTTACAACAAAACAAAGTAAAAATAAAGGAGCTCCAACAAAAAGAAAGCTGTCTGCAACAGCCCAGAATGATACACCTGCAGGTAACATGGACAGAATAAACTTCAGCCATAAAATGACAGTAGTGAACCAGGCATTTTCTGATTCAAAGCAAGTGAAAATATTAAACACTGGAAACCTGCCAAAATTCAACATTCCTTTATGCAGAAACAAACCTGAATCCAGGAGGTTGGAGCCTGTCCAGTCCTGTAGTCCACTGGAGCTTACCAACAGTACTAGTGTTTCAAGAGGGCAGAAAACAAGTGAAAAGACATTTTTGGTAAATTCCAAGCAGCAAACTCTTCCTGTCGTGAGTGCTGCTACAGCTACAGCTTCTGTGCAGAAAGGAGATGAGATCACCAGTAAGGACTTCCAGCATGATGGCTCTGAGAACCTTTCAAATAAGATACTTGTGCTCCCTGAGCATTTTTCTTCGTGTCCACCTCCTTTACCTGAGGGACAGTTACAGTCATCTGTGCCTGGTTTCAGTGCTACCGAGTGTGTACTGAAACCTCCCTTTCCTGATCATTCTCAGAATGCAGTGGGCCACCCAGTTGCATTAGAAATAAATGATGATAGCAAACCCAGAAAGACTCTTTCACAACACAAAAGTAAAAAATTTCCAGATATTCTTGAAGCTTACGAAGAAGATGTTCTTGTCATTGATGTGATTCAGGATGACCCTGACCTTTTTGGAACCAATAATGAAGAGGAACTTTGTCTTGTGAAGGCATCCTATGCTAGCATCTGTATTAAAGATGAAAAGCAGGACCTTAAGCCTCAGTATCCTGTTAGCTCAGAAAACAGAGCTTCAGTAGAGGATAATTTTAGGTATGCATACCATTTTTTTTTTTAATTGCAATAAGCCTAAGTACTTTATTCTCATTATATTTGGTTGTAGTGGTCAGGCTTCCTCACAGAATTTCACTAAATTCTGGGTTGATCTTAAGTGTCAAAATTTGATTGCAGTGTGACAGTGTTCTGAATGCAAATAAATTAATTTATTCTTCATAAGAACTAGGATAAACTCTGAATCAAAGGAAAATGTAGTCCTAAAGGACAGAGTGAAGTGAAACATGAAACTAAAAGGCAATTAAATGTAATAGTCTTAATAACTTCATATTTTTAAATATCTGACTCGGTTTTAGATGTCAAATATCCCTTAGAGGGTAGGATTTAGTTGTAAAGTGGTGTAAATCTTAAAACATATTTTACTTTCTACGTGCAGCTTATTCTTTTGCTGGATCTGGATGAGTAAATGGTTAACAGTAGTGTTCCATTCTGCCATTCTCCTTCCCTGCTTTTCTCTTGTACTCAGGCATATGAACAGTCTTCAAATCTGTAATTTGGGTAACACTTTGTAAGATGATCCTGCACCTTCATGCAGCAAATTCCTGGTGTAAATCGTTAGCCATTAATGTATTTCTAGGTTTTGAGGTGGAGTGTTTTTATTTGCTTCCTCTGCCCTTTCTGGGTGGCTTTATGTTATCCTTGTTTTAAATAGTGTTTTAATTATTTTCAACATTGTCTCACCTTATAACTTCATTGTTTTTTTTTTCCTCTCTACTCTCCTTATCCTTTCCACTTTATTAAACCCGTGTGCAAAAGAGGAAAGGAATCTTTGAGATGCTGAACAATTTTTTAGAGAATATGGAAATGAGAAAATGAGAACATAAAACTTTCAAATGTTAGTAGAGTAAAACTTCTGCCAAAACAAGCCTCTGAAAAACAAGATAAGTCTTTAGTAAGAGCATCCAACATCTTAAGAAGCAGCTAGACTGTGCCATGGTAATTTTATTAGAGTGGGTATTTGTGTTGTGTACAGCATGTATGATATCTTACATGCACCATATAACAGAGTGAGTGCTCTGTGTTACTCCAGGGTAAAAATGGCTGTTTAGAGATTATTTCCAACTGACTGTCTAGACAACTGCTTCACAGGTCAGGACTTCTGGGCCCTTTACACTCACGTATTGGTTATAGTAGTAAAGTTTACTATTTATAGAAATACTAACTGAAAATTTGATTTGATCTTTTAAGTATTTTCTGGAGAAGACAAATAGTTCCTTTAATTAATAACATTATCACAGGTAGATGAAAAAGAACTTGTTTGAAGTCATATTTCACCATTCTTCCTGGTATCTGCAGAATATGCTTGCCATCAGACAAGGAAAATAAAACTGTATGGTTCTTTTTTCTTAGAATTTCCTCTTAATTTGCTAAAGAATCTGACAAAATTGTCTATTTTAGTTTTTTGGTTTCCATAGTTTGACGCAAAGGTCATTAGACAGTGACCAATCATGGTTGGGAGCAGTCAGGAACACACTAATGAGATGAATATGAGAATATTAAAATAAGGCAATAGACTTGAGCACAGTTTGTTCAGGTAGCTTATGATATCACCAGATAATACCAGGTAATGGCCAGTTCATACTGTTGGCTTTTACTTTGTTAGCATTTACCAGATACAGCTGCGACTTCAACTTTGTTTAGACAACAAAAAAAAGTGATTATGCCAGAAGTGTTCCACTCACATCATACTACACATTTTAAGATAAAATATTGCTTCTGTTAATGGCTTCCTTTTGGGGCTTTGATTTGGTTTGGTTTTTTTTTTTAGAGATACTCAAGAGTGTTGCTTACATTTTCTTGTTTGGCTTCTTATTTTGTGCATACTCAGTTTTGCTCAGTTGCAGTATTAGTCTGTCCACATAGAACAGTGTGTTGGAACTGCAGTGTGGTAAATCATCTCTAACTTGTATAAATATTAGTTTAGACACATATTTTGTTTAACATTTGGTTAATATTAGCCAATATACTCTAGATGAATGCAATCTAGGTGATTTTGGGTAGAAGAGCAATGCAGGCACTTAATGGCTCCACATGGTAGTTGTTGCTGGATGTTTTAACTGTATCAATACATAACTTTTGTTGTGATTTCCCTTCAGATTATTAAGAGCAGGCAGGTGATGGCAGAGTCTGGATCTTTGCTAAAACTTTTAGTGTGTGCATGCATGGACATGGATTTCAGTACATTATTTTTTGTGTACTGATGTTGTAGTCAGGCATTGGTACAGAGAAGTGAGAGCTGTGTTTCTGCTAGCAGCAAGATATTCAGAAAGTATTGCTGGGTTGTTAAAAAGCTTTTTAAGATGTGTTGAGTGTTATTTCTGAGTTTAGTAGCGTTTAAATTGTCATTGTAAAGGAAACGACTGGTGCCTTAATTTGTGCTGTTCTTCCAGCTACAAAAATCTGATATCTAGCAGCTTGTCAAAGTGACAGTTGCTATAATGAAGTAATACTTTTCATTCAAGTTTCATTGTGAAACCAAGGCACTGAAACTGTGTGAAGGATTGGGCTGGGATAGAGTTCATAGAGCAATGGTTTGGATTTGAGCTTAAAATGGCGTTGATAACATGGGTGTGTCTTTGTTATTGCTGAGCCATGCTTGCATAGTGTCAAGGACTTTTCTGCTTCTCACCCTGCCCTGCCAGTTAGTGGGCTGTGGGGGGTGAGGCACAAGGAGCTGGAAGGAGACACAGCTGGGACAGCTGACTTGGAACTAGCCAAAGGGATATTCCAGATCACATGCTCAGCATGTAAAACTGGGAAAAGATGAAGGAAACAGGGGGCCTTTAAAGTTATGGCAACCATTAGTCACTGTGGATGTGTAACTATTAGTGTGGATCCATTTTGCTCGAGCTTTGAATTCAAATGCCAAAACATGTTTATTCAATGACACTTTTCATCCTTGACTGTTTGTGACCTGTTTTGTTTATTTCTAGTTATGAAAATTCAAAGATAATAATTTTTGACTTCCAGATTTCAGAAGAGAGCATATATCCTTCAAAAGCAGAATATGCTGCTGTTGTTTTTTTTAAAACAAACTAACAAAGCACCCAACAACCAAACAGACACCTAACATTATTACACATCTCAAACTTAAAGGTTAACAACTACTGTAACTCTGCTTGTGCATGTGCCCAGAATTGATGTCTCTGGACAAGTAGGTTTAAGTAGGATAAGCAGGTCCTGTCTTTTAATCCAGGAAGATTCAGAAAAGATTCTGTGTGTCTATCTTGAATGGTTTGATTCAGCTGTCATGTTCTGACCTTTAGGGTAAGTAGGACTGGTTATTCCTGTGGTGGTTGTATTTTAAGAAGAGAAGGTTGAGTGCTGGTCACTTCCAGCTATTCGTTGCCAGTTACTGGGAAAAGATTCTGGACCTACAGCCTGAATAGGGCAGTGAAACTCAGTTTGCACATAAAACTGTTGCTAACCCTTAAGAGACTCCCAACAGTGCAGGTTTTTTAGTCAATCATCTGAGATGTTTCTTTCCTCTTATGTAGGGAATCTTCACTCTAAATTGGCATCCAGTATGTCTTTTCATCCCAACAGAACTAGTAGGTTCAGTGGATACCTTTGAAAGTGCATCAGCGTTCTTGCTCTTAGGAGACTTGTGCATTTCACTGAATCTGTTTTTCATACACAGAATAGCAAACTGAACACTGTTGCTCATGTAAGTCTCACGTTCTGACATACCTAGTCTGTCTCAATTTCTAGATCTCTAAAATGTGCAGACTTCTGCTTCTGTCAGCACTCCTAGATTTGTCAGGCTTGTGAGCCAATGCCAGATGCTGAAATGTAGTTTTCTCTATGTGTTTCAGGCACCTTCTTTACAAGAACTTATAAAGTGCTTCTGTAACTATTTCACCCTAAACAATTAGCAGAATCTGGTAAAGATTTGGAAGTTGCTTTTGACCTATACATGAAGAATTCAGTCTCTGGATGCTATTAAATATTTTCAGGTTTAAGCAGTGTTTATAAAGACAACACTTTCTGGAACTGTCTGTACCACAGTTCTACAGGCAAAGAAATCAATCGTTGTAGGCAAAATCGCTCAAACTTTGCATTTTACATAAAATGTGTGGGGGAGAGGAAGTAAGCAAGAAATAATACAGAGAGCCTGCCTCTACTAGAATTCACTCTAGTATCTGCAAACATACGTTAAGCAGAAGAGTTACAGCATCTTATGTATATACATGGATACCTGTGCCTGAATGTTTCTGTAGTTCCATGTACTGGCCATTTCCACTAGGGGGTTGCAAATTTTCATTGTTCCTTATTACTAGGCAGCTTGTTGTTATTATACTTGGTGTCATTCATCAGGTATGAGCTTCCAAAATCTATGAAGATGACATTTTTGTTCTATATACTCTATATGTAATATTTTAATGTCTGTTTTTACTTTCTAAAGTTTTCTATGGAGAAATACTTTTTTTTCTCACTTTATCTTTAAAATATGTGAAGTATCTTTCTGTGAACAAATGTTTTTGTTACTCTCTGAGACTGTTATGCAAATTGTATTGAATACAAAATTACTATAAATCACATTTTGTAGAAACTGATGAATCAGCTAATTAGCATAATATTTCCATAATTGGCTGTACAGAGAAAATTTTCCTTCTCGGTGTTTTAGGCAAAGGTGAAATGACATAATGAACTTTTACTGACAAATTTGGAGGTTTGAAATGTCTTGGTTTTACTTAGATGTGTTTAGATGTGTGTCTGTAGGGATGGATGTGAGAAAGCCACAAGGGAGAGTTAAGAACAGTCTTACAACAGTATGTTGTACATAAGGATTCTGTACGTAGCTAGAAGCATTACTGAGACCATTAATTTTATTTATCTGGTGAGATTAATTTGCTTTTGTGCAAGATGGAAATCGTAAATATGGTTTTTATTCAAAACAGAAAGATTACCGTACAAGAATCTGGAACGTCAAATGATACTGGAAAGTCTTGTCATTGGATGGTAAAAGGTAAGAGTCTTTGGAGATTTTTGGATGTGTAATCCAGAGAAGAAAGTAACCACAAAGATGTTCAGTGGCAAAATCTAGGCTTTCTACTTCCCATGTAAAAATTAAAACCTATTGATTCAGTAGTATCTTTTTATTGTAACAGCAGTTTGTTTCCTAATGCATATAAAATAATGTCTTCTGAAATGGTACAAACCTAACACTTACGGGGAACATCTACTTCTCTGTAGCATTTGTCTCTTGATAGTATGAGGGGGTGTTGATTTTTGATTGTAGGTATTTTGATATCTCTGATACTTCAGGCAGGGAATCCTGTTAGTGAGATGATAGTGGGACACTGAGTACTGTGATACTGCTTTGGAGTCTGACTCATAGTCTCACTTGGTTGTTCTCATGTTCATCAGCAGACAGAGTTTTATAATAGTTTTTTTTCCTAGGTTGTGCTTTTGGGTATTTGCAGATTCAATGCCCATTCCTCTGACAAACTGGTTTGGATTTTAAGGATGCTTGTTTGTTTTCAAGAAGGATATTTTCAACTTAGTGGGTTTTTTCTTCCAATTTTAAGCAGAACAACCCATCTAAGCAGCACCTGGATGTAGTTTGTTTTGTTTCCTACAGCTTGCATATAGACTTACTATGCAAGGTATGTCTGATGTGTTCCTCTTAGATTGGAGGAACAGGATTTTGACTTTGTACAGAAGCCTGTTTTACTAACAACTGGAGAAGACACAAACTGCCGAGACTGATTTTGAAGGTTCTCCATGTTTCCCTTTCTGGTGTTAGTTTGTCAGTTTACTATTAATCTGGCACTGCCATTATGTGTAGATTTTGCTGCAGGCTTGGAAAGTGTTTGTGATAGTATCTCTTGTGCTGTTGTGCTGTGGTTTGGGCAAACAGACATAGCCTTCTGGAGAAGAAAAGAGTGAATAATAACTATTGGGGTAGGGAAAGTTTCAGGCTTAGGTGATTAGAAGGCAAAGTAAAAAGTAATGAGGATTTAAGAGATAGGTATAGGTATAGATATAGAACACAAAAAATAGATAAAAACACAAGTTCCCTGAGGAGGACTAAGCAGGAAATATGGAGGTAGGCCCTTGGTGATGTAAATAGCCAGAGGGGCCCGTGCCATGGCATCTACAGTACTGAGGTGATTGAAACCAAACCTAGGAGCAAGTCCTGTACTATTTAGTAACTTCTGCATTATCTTAGACCATTGTTTCACTCCATGTTGTAGCAAAGTTTGAGATTAAAAGCCCTTGGGTTTATTTGTGGTACTTAAAGGTTTAGACAGGTCTTTCTTCCCAGATACAAGAAACTTAGGATAACTTGAATTAATTGAAAAAAAATGAAACTTGAATTACTATGCACATGGTAACTTAGATTTGATGTATGACTTTTTAAAAAGATCTGTACAGAACATAAGAAAGGTGTTTTGGTAATCGCTGACAATTGATGTATTTGTTTAGTAATGCACATTACTGTTTGGTGTCTTGTGTTACGTAGTGGAGTCATAGCTGCTTGCCACAGTGGCTTCATAGTCTAAGGGCAACAAATACTACAGTTAAGGTGTTCTAGCTGACATCAGTCCTCTTCATCTTTCAAGTGGCAACCTTAGATACATCGTCTTCAAGCAGATATGTCTTGTACCGATGATTCTACAGAGACTAGTGTCTCTAAGATAAAAGCCTTTCCAATAATAATCTGTTTCTTTCTTCCTGTATCTGGACAGTGCAGTGCGGTTGAAATTCATTCATGTGATCCAATGAAATAGTGCATTTCTTTTCTATGCAGAAAAGAAAGCCGCAGCCAGGTATTTTGTTCATTCTGTTCATTTCCTGTGGCATCTGCAAAAGGTGCTGAGATTTCCTGACACTGAGTTCACATTGAGTTTACTGTAATACAGGAATTTGGAGTTTCTCAGAGCTATCTGTATTTAGTTCAGGGTTGCATCATGTCATTATATTTAACTTACCCCTTCTCCAGCAAAGCCTAAGTCTTTATTTGCTTAGCAAATTACCATACACATCTTCAGCTCTGGTTTAATTACAAAGCTTAACTGAATTTATTTCTAAAATATGGAAAATATGATATTATGTAAATAGACCTGTTGTACTCTTCTGCAGGGACTATTACACAACACAGCGCTTGGAGAGAATTTTAATTGCAGATTCCATTTAATATTTATTTGAAATGGTTCATGGCTTAAAAGGTGAAATAATTTTACATACAAATTTCACGTTTAGGAAGTCCTAGGAGTTCTTAAATGTCATTAGGATTAAGACTCTGTAATATTTAGGACATAAAATGGTTTGCTGTCTTGTAGCATGGGGGACATGCTACAAGTCGTGTTTGTACATTTTCAGATGAAAATATTAAAACCCACTACTCCTCCAGAGGAAGCAATCCTTTGGGACATGTTGCTGAAGACTTTTTTGAAGATGGGCAGCTGAGAGGAACAGATAAGCTTTTAAAGAGTTTTGACATGGATAAAAAGGTACTGAAAAATCATACTGTCACTAAATAGTTTAATAAATGATAACCTGTGTAATTGGCTAATTTTAATTACTAACACTGTTTCATGAACAAAAAAAATAATTCCCTGTAATAGAATATTAGTGTTTCATAGATTACTGTGTTATTGACAGTGTAAGCTTTGCTTGACAGAACTTGGGGTTTTTTATTTCACCATAATAATTCATCTTTGATTTGAAATGAAATGAGATACGGTTACAGCAGTTGTTACAGTAATTCTGTACTGCTAATTGTATGGAAATTACTGTTCCAGTGAACACCTAGGAGTCCTATTTTGAATATGTGACATTTTTATATAACATAACTAGTTTTAAAGTTGGTGCTAAATGTTTCTCACCACATTGTCTCAGAAGGATGGGATGGTGTTGGAAAGCTGGGGAGCCACACAGCCACACATCATGCATCCATAGAGGATCATTCTGTGGCTCCTTACTTGAGCAGAAGGGCCATTACACGAACATTTTGACTTCCTGGCAATTCAGAGGGAACATTAAGCCATTTTCATGTTTACTAACTTTATCCAACCTTTCTACTCTCTGTCCTCCTTCCTCTAGATAATAAGCCTAGGTCTTTTAAGACTTGCTGAAGTTTTATACTATTTACTTCTTTGATAATGGTTTGGAATTTACATCTCACTGCCACTCAGACGTAGCTGCTGGTAGCATTTACCTTTTTCCACTACTTCAAGAGTAGATAATGGTTTTAGCTGGATAAGTCAAACTGTAAAATTCACATGGCTAAAAACTGGTATATTATTGACAAGCTAATCAAGCAGTAGGGAGTCAGTTTCCCTGGCAAAATCATTATTTGAAAACAGAATAGAAGTGTTTCCTTCAGTAAATGGAACTGGGGCTGCTGACATCTGATTCACAAAGTGAGCAGTGACGTTTTGTTCCCTGACCTCTAAACGTAAAAGGGTCTGTCCAATGGGACAGGTTACCGGAGGTGCCGTACTTGTTGCAATATTGCCACAATTGGGCTACTTTGTAGTGTTTGAGCTTTGTAAAATCCATGTCCTAATGTTTGCTTTTCTGTGCTGCTGTGTTGGACAACAGTAAATATGTACAACAAATTTCACTCATGCTTAACCAAACTTAAGCCACAAAGCACTTGTTGCAGCCCTGAGCCCATTCCTGTATGTAGATTAAAAACCAACTGTGGAGACTTGGGAAGCGAGTGCAGTGCAGGACGTGTTGCAAGTATTCTGCTATTTGGGGTGATTTGGGGGTTTTGGTTTTTTTGGTGGTTTTTCCAATCAATAATGCTGTAAGAAGGACAAAAACTAACTATGAGGAAAATAAAATATTTGGGGAACTGGTAAAATGAGAGCATATTCATCTCTAATTCTTTGACTATTGTAAATCTATGATATAATACCAAGTTCAAGTTACTTCATAAATAATGGACAAAACAAAGGCAGGATTCCATGACTCTGTTCTATATTAGTGCTTTCAGATTCTCACCCCCAGATCTGTTAGGTGCCGTCTTTTTTCTCCATGTCTTTGGAGATTTTTTTTACCTACATGCCATGGTGCACAGCTGAGCAAAAGCCTTAGATTGCTCCCCAATACAGCTTTAAATTTTCATTCAACTTGATGGAATATCTTTTGTGTGTTTCTACACATCTGTCAGCCATGGTTAAAATCAGGCAGTGGGCCTAAAAATTCCTGGAATTATCCGTGGGAGCAAAGAGAAGTGACAGCAGTCATGTAACATTTTTCCAATTAAAAATCACTAATTTAGAGTATAATAGCAATGTGTCCGTTTAAAAAGATGGTGTAAGGGTAGCCTTACAGTCCAAATTACAGTTTTTACAATCGAGACAATGCCATCACACCTTTCAGTGATCACTAACGGTTTTAAGTCTGTAGTGCAAAACGCTTAGTAGTGCTTTGCTGTATCTCAAAGTGCATTTTAAATATCTTCACAGTTCAGTTTTGCAGGTGGAGTGCCTGATGTGAAGCAAGAAAAGAGTGAAGCTGAAAAAAGGTATATATACTGTGTCTTTTCTGGAAGCTGTGATGTTCCCCAGTCACTGTAGAAATTAAATATGATTTTACCAAAACACCATCAGCCTTTTATTCATTTTTTCTATGTTATTGTGGCTATGTGAGGAAGAAAATAAATATATCAAATAGTATAGTTTCTCTGTGCAAAGTACAAGACAAGTGGAGCCATATAGTGGGACAATAGTTTTTTTTTGTCCTCTGACTGGTAACAAAATATATCCACTTTATGCCAGTGTCTCTCCTTGACATCTCAGTGTGAGTGTAGCATAAGATACATTTCTAGGCACAATAGCACTTACCAGAACATTTTTTAAAAAACCAAAATCAATGAAATTTTCAGCTTGCTTTTCTGCCACTTGGGACTTGCTAAAGTGATGAAAGAATTGAAGGATCTCGTTCAAATTCAGGCTCACAAATACTTGAACAGCAGTAGAAAAAGGCTCTTGAAAACATAGCGTGTGGAGTAAAAGTACACGCTTCACTGTTTTGCTAACTTCAAGCTGTGCTTATGGTGTTTACTGTACATACAACTTAAAGTGTCAGCCCAAAAATGAAGCAGGATAAGACTTTGTAGAAAAAGTATAGTTAACTGGTGGAATACTTAAGTAATTAGAAGAGAAATAACAGATATTTCAGAGTCGTTTTCACAGTAGCCAAGAAACCTCAGCTGGTGTAGAAGAGAGTATTGCATTTTTCCAGCACCAGTCACATTTCTGTGACAGATTTGAAGTGTAACAGAAGTCCCTTAGATGGAGAATATGACATCTTTTCATTAATTTACTAGATAGCTCCAAGTTCCAACTCCTGTTAAAATACCCATTTAGATTTACCTTAGCAGCATAAATAGTTTTTTAGGCTATAGAGCAAGTAGACTATGCTAGATAAAATGTTTGTACGATGGATGCTGCATTACTTCCTTAGCTAAAATGCAGCACTCTCTGCAGTTAGAGAAGAGGGATTTATTCCTTCATTTGGAGTCAAACTGTTTTCTCTAGTTTTACTCAAAAGTGTTCTTAACTCAAAAGTTACTGTTCTTATTTAGCAGACTTCACTTCTAGTGATGCTGTTAGTTAAAAAAGGGAATTGATTGTAGAGCTCTATAGTTTACAACTCCAGGCAAATTGTGTGTAGTTAAATGTCTAGATTAAAAAGAGAGCTGAGATTGTTATCCTGAAGGTAAGTGGCTATGAAAATCCTGCTGTGTCAGAGGAAGCATCACAAGGAAGCATAAAACATTTTTTTACATATGAACTTGAAAATTCTGAGTAACTAGACCTGCAGATTTTTTTTCCTGTAGAGACCAATACACAACATTGACTAGAATAAAAACAAAGATGGAGGAATTTGGGTTTGTTGAAACAGAATTTATTCTTCTGCCATGGCATTTTCATTTCAAACTATATTAAAAACAGTCTGCAATTTAGGAAAGATGGGAATTATCCTATGAGAAGTATTAAATACCTAGAATGATCATAATCAGGTTGGATCAGGCAGTGAGACTAATGGAAGGAAGTAAATGAGAGTAATGAAAGTAAAGTTGTTGGGACTGATAGCTATTTAAATTTACAGCCAGTTTTTAAGTGTTCTGTAAACTGTGGAGAAATTCTTATCTTTTATACAATTCATCCCCCTTTTTATGCATCAAATATGTGAGAGAAGCACCTGTTTAATTTGGTTGAACAAATTTTTTGTTTTTAATATTCAACAGTGACTGTAAACATGAAGACATTGTGAACCATGAATTGCTCTCAGGATTGCCATTGGCTGCTCCAAAAGTAGATGACCTCAGGGAAGCTACAGTGATGAAACCCCAGAGAACTGGTATTGTATGCTGTATTGGTGAACACTCCAGAATACATTTTTACCTGTGTTTTATTTACCTATAAAATCTTAACTAATTTTCTCAATTCCTGAAGGCATTGGATGTAATTTGGTTTGGTTTGCATACATAGAAGCAAAAAAGCAAGCTCTCTGTTATTGAGGTTTTTGGAGTTGGGTTTTGCAGCAGAGTCCTAATTGGTATGGTCAAATAGCAATCATTCTGTCTTGGTATTTATGGTTCTCAGATAATTTAATGGTACATCATTCGGATTTTGACACATCATGTTTGAGAAGTTATTGGCAAATAACTTCAGAGAACATGACTGTAAATTTTCTTTGTAGTTTGTTATCTGTCAGCAAAATATAGCTAAGGGATTTTCTCTCCTTGCCAAAGTCAGAAGTTTGTTGTTTATGCCAGTTCAAATGTTGGTAGAGATATTGTCATGGTTTAACCCCTGCCAGCGTCTAAGCACCACACAGCCACTAGCTCACCTCCCTAGACACCCCACAATGGGATGCAAAGGAGAATAAGAAAAAAAACCCTAAAACTTATGGGTGGAGATAGTTTCATAACGAAAATGGAATAAAATATAATAGTAACAATAAGCAGTGCTTCATTTTGACCTGATATATTTCATATCTGGTACCTCTTACATGTCTCTGCCACCAGAGAAATTATAATGTGATAGAATTGTAGTCAAAGTGTCCTTATTTGGTCTGTATATAACAACTCTGACATTTGTCCTTACGTAAATGCATGCTTGCTTTTGCTATACAAGTTAGAGGAAACCAGGAATTGATTACTTATGGATAGATACTGCATTCTAGTATGTTGTAACAGCTGTTTTGGGAATTAATGTTTTTGGAATTAGTGTTTAATATGAATGTTTATAAATATGGCTTTCCTGAATAAGGTCAGTGGCACAGATTCATGGCTAGTTTCAAATTATACTGTCAGTCTGAGCTTGTAGAACAGTTTTATCATGGTGTAATTTAACAACATTTTCAGGAAGTGCAAGAAACAGATCCTACAAAAAGTAACTGTGAAATATGTCTCTAGATTAAGGTAGTTTGAAATTGCTCATGTCTTTGGCGTTAAAAGGTTATATACCTCCTGATGATTTCCTCCAAATCTTCCTTCTTAAAATCATTTGAACTCGTTCTCAAAGCAAGAGTTTCCATGCTAGGAAAGAACAGAACAGCCTTTTGTTTTCCCAAGAACTGTGCAGGAAGAATTGGGTATTTCACTTTAGTGCCTATTCCCTCCAAATATGACATATGGTCAGCAGGGAGAATATAAACTGTTGAAGAGATCTGGCCAGAAACTCTGTGCTGTGGGGACAGCAAGAATTTGAAGGAAAGATATCTGAGCTTCTCATTCTGGCATTTCTCTGCAGCCAGTGGCTGATTGTTCTCATAGTATTTTTCCTGTCACTAAATTCATCCAGTTTATCCACAAAGTGATGCAGCCATGACAGTATGTAACGTTTAGATATTTAGTTGTTCTACAGTTATATTTCTCCTTCTTGTCCTGTCGTAGTCCTATCTCATTAGAAAGACATGCAGATTAAGAACTGTGTACCTAGTGCAAGTCTCTAGCAGAACATGTGTCATTATTGGATGCTCTTTACTCTTTAGTAACTGTAGTTTGTCAGAAAGGGCTAAGCAGCCTGCCTTTTAAATACGCAATTCTGTCAAGGGGACAGATGGGAACCCTTGAAAGCCAGGCATTCAAAAGCTCTTCCCTTTAGATGTGGAGTTGAAAATCTGAACTTTTCTTTTCCATTAACATGATAATTTTTCAGAGAAAGAAGTCTGTTAGCAATAATAATTAAAATTCCAAAACCAAGTTTGATGGTTAAGAAACCAGTAACTTACGTTTGGCTGAAGCTTGATAGTGAACGGCTTAAAACACAGAGTATGAAAGGCTTTAATTCTCGGAAAAAAAGTTTAAATTTGTGGCTAGTGGTGTGGAAATCTAAAGATTACTGATAAAGGGGTTTGGCTTTTTTTCCCTTTTGAAATGAAAACTTCTGGATATTCTTATTTCATTTCTTTTCTTAACCCTGTAAATTAGATTAGAAACCATGGATAAAGCAGCACAGTTTTTCATTTAAATGTGCTTACTCTTGAAGTTTGTGTGAAGTCTCAGTTTTAGGATAATTAAGAAAACTGTAACTTAAATTACTGTCTTGAGATTGTATCAATCGAATTTTCATTAATCATTGCTGTGACTTGAAGGAACTATAAATACAAAAGAAAATAAGATAAATGAGAGTGGTTTCAGTATTTGTTTAATTACATTTGTTTAATTACTCTCATTCTTACTTTTAGATTACAAATTTTCAGGAAATAGTCCTTTACTAGTGTTGCGAAATAATCAAGATTTTCAGCCGTGGAAGATGGAAAAAAGAGGAATTGTGAGTTGTTAAATCCTTAATGAGATCTGATCCTTTGGCACTAATTTTGTTACTCATATTCAGACAATTCTCTATGTATCTAGTAAGAAATTATGAATCTATGTATGCTTACATTTGTGATCCTTTTAAAGGTTTAATTACTACGTAAATACAATTTCTGAGAACAAAATTAATGATGAGGGGACACCTATTCACGGTGGAACCTTGTCGATTTCTATTTCCAGATTAAGCAAAATCAGATAGTGCGTTTTGCTCTGTTGTTTTTGTAGAACTGAAAAACAGACAAGGTTTCACATGTTTAAGGCAGACTGCATTATCCATTATGCTAGGCACTGAACAAGAGTAAAGGAAGTGCCCTAGAATTCTCAGACTGTTATCCAGAGCCATGCAGGAGTTTTTCACCTTTCTTCCTTCTCTCTGCTCGTTGTCTGTCTCATTAAGCAGTTCTTGCATTCTCTTTCTCTGTGGTCTTCTGTGAAATGCTGCAGATAGAGATGAGAGCTATTTCAAAGGTTTAGTTATAGATGACCTTTTTTTCACCTTTGTTTATAATTTGTCAATATTTTGAAATTCTCAAAAACAAGAGCATGTTTTCTTTCCAAAAAATATCTGTTGGGATTTTTTTTTTTTTTTGCTTGTTTTAATTGTATTTTATTTCAGGCTTGCCACTCAGTTCAGCAGATCCTCCAGATGATGGAATTGCCCCGTAAATACTGCAAATTTTATTTCATGACTTTACGTGGGTGTGTAAGAGCAAAATGTTGGTTTGGGCATGTTCCTGAACAAGGAGATGAAAAGGTAAAGAGATTTATTGGGAAAAAAAACCAGGAACAGATTGTGTGAACATTGTTTAGATGCAAAGCAAGGTCTCCTGTGTTCATCTGTGTATGGAAAGAGAGTAAATTTCAGAGAGTGATAGATCAAAAATCAGTTCTGAAATTCTTCCTCACAGGGTCCTTTAAGGTTCTTTTTTTAAAAAAAAAAAGCTAACAGTTTGAACTAGCAGACTTTTAAAGAGAACAGATATCAGTAAAGAAGCAAGAATTAGGCAGCATAAATACAGAGTAGTAAAATAGAAAAGTCTCAGAATCTCCCCATCCCGGGCACTGGAGACCTGAAAGCAAAGCCAGACTTTATATGTATTCTTAAAGTGAAAAGGCAACTATGGCAACAGAGTCACATTTGTTTAAAGGTGTAATCTGCTTCAAATGGAGCAACAATTCTTACATTATTTGCAAGCAAAAATACTTTTCCAGTGGTGGGCAAAGTAGATGTGTTTTCAAACCATTTAACAAAGAAGAGTCTGTAATACTTCCAAGAACTGTGCGATGCCAGCTAATTATGCTGTCATGGAATAAGATTTTGTAATGTGCTTCTTATGTGGTTTTGTCAGTTACTTGGAAGCAAACAAGAACATGAAAACAACTAAACAAAAACAAATACCTAAACTTGTCCCTATCAGGTCTTACGTGATTTGTTTCTTACCTACTGTCTTATTGGTATGAGAACAATTTTATCATCTCTGTCTGTAGGTAAGAAATTACAGGACTGAAACATAAACGATAACTCGTGGTGAACCTGTTGGATATCAATACTAAAAAATAAAAAGTAGCAACTACAGGAGCTTATGTAGCTCCTTGATATCTTAAGTAGTCTCTGTCAAGATTTGTAAAATACATCACAGTCATTTGGATTTATTTTTCTGAATATTTTCTCTTTTCCTTTAATACCTCAAAAAGAGAGCTCTTTTTTTTTTAATGATTTGTAACCCCACTGAAATTGTATATGACAGCTTACAAATTCTAAAATCATTTGAGAGTAATTCTGTATGGGACATTTTGCCTTTCCCTCAACTGTGAAATACCTTGAGCAGGCTGTAGTGAATATCAGTAATTTTCAGCTAGTTTGTGTAAGTTGTCATAGTTTGTAGTGCTTCATTATATACAGACACATTGAAGAATTACATTATTTGCCTCAAACTATTAAAAATCCGTTCCATCTGATTTTACTTGTGGTGCAGCACTACAGAATATTTACTCTGCCTACCATACTTAGCCTAACTTTCTTGGTAGTCTGGAAATGTACTTTGGTGTTTGTTTGTTTGTGTATTTATTTAATTTTTTAGAACTATCCATTGAAACATTGACACTAGGTCCATGCACCTCATGGTGGCACCAAAGTACATAAATGGAAGACAGGTACAAACAGCAACAAAGCCATCCACTTCCGTGCAGGGGAAATAAATCTCTTCAGGAACTGCTAAGCAGACTGGTAGTCCACTTGCCTAGCACTATGTTTGCAGTGGCAATCATTACATGAATTTTTGAAGAGAGATACTTTTCCCCATCATGGATTTTCATTTTTCTTAAGTAGCTGGTTCATGCTTTAAGGCATAATTTACTAGGATTGAAAGTCCTACTCAGCTGTGGATGATCACACAACACAATAGTGACTTAATTAATAAATACATACGTGTTTGTGGACATACTCTTGAGCTAAGCCAGTACTACAAGATACCAGTTTTTATTATTTTCAAAAGATGCCTTTAATTTCAAACACCGAAATCTATTTTGTATTAAGCAAAGTAAACAAAGTTATTCAGATTTAACTACTCTTCAAAGTATTTAAAAGGAGGGGATCTTAATAATGTTTATCAGTATCTGATGGGAGGGACAAAGAAGATGAAGCCAGGCTCTCAGTGGTGCACAGTGAAAAGAGAAGAGGCAGTGGGCTTAAGTTGAAGTGACAGGAAATGCAGTTTGGCTTGAATGACGCTTCAGACTGTAGCACGGGGTCATGGTTTGACCCCAGCTGACACATAAGCACCTCGCAGCTGCTCCTCACTCCACACAGTGGGAAAGAGGAAAACAAGAAGTAAAACTCATGGGTTGAGACAAGAATGGTTTAATAACGAAAATGACATCAAATATACTAATAACAATAATAAAATATATTATAATTGCAAAGAAGAGGAATATAACCAAAAAGAAGGAGAGAATAATTATCAGTGCAATTGCTTACCACCCACTGACTGATGCTTCAGCAGAAATCCACCCCTCCCCAACAGCTCCCACCAGATTACATACTAGATTGACATTCTGTGGTTATGGAATAGCCCTTTGGCTAGTTGGAGTATCAGCTGTCCTGGCCGTGCTCCCTCACATCTTCTTGTGGCCCACCAGCCTGCTCACTGGCAGGGCACATTAAGGAGCAGAAAAGTCCTTGAGGCCTTGAGGCTCAGCAATAACTAAAATATCTCTGATATCAACATTCTTTTCAGCCTAAACCCAAAACACAGCCCCATACCAGCTACTAGAAAGAAAATCAACACTATGCCAGCTAAAACCAGAACACATAAATAATAATTGAACAGTTAAGTGTTTTGAAAACATGTCTTTATGCAAACTGTATTTCTCCGACTTTAACTTTTTGCACTGTAGTTGTTAACTTTTTTGAGCCTGTATCCACTAAAAAATGTTTACTTTTTCCTTGACCTTCCTACAAACCTCTAACTGGAAGCAATTCCTTAATATCTTGCAGCTTGAGGGCTTTGGGTATATGCTTCTGTTATGTTGGGGTTTTTAAAATCTAGTTTCCTAAAGAAATAATCCTTAGCATTGTGCTGTCCTTTTATTACTACCTCTAACTGCTTTTTTTAACCTGTTGGTCAGTTTCAGCCACATGTAACACAAAGTGGGTGTATGAAAGATGCCACAGGATTCATAAATAGAATCTCTGTTAAAAAAGATCCTGGTTTTGATCTTACTGAGCGAAGGGCTGAAGCATGGATTTCTTTTTCCTTTATTAAACATCAGAGTGCACACTGACTGGGAGATGCTGAAAGATTTAATAAATTCTGGTACTTTTCTTCTGATTTAAGCACCTCCGTGTTACATAGAACTGTATTTTATTAGATACTCAGTAGCTTATATGATACACACCCCTTTATTATGTTTTTTATTAAACTGTCATGTTAAATGAGTTGTGGAATCAACTTATACGTGACAGAATAGTATGATCTATACTACATATACTACCTTTTGAAAATGAGAATTGTTTCTTTCATGTACCTTAATTCAAAGTGTGTTATAGTTAACTCAAAATTTAGAGACTGTAACATTTTTACATGGTCTGTAGGTTCAGTTACACCTTTTAAAATTGAAACAACTAAATCAACTGAAGCCTACTAGAAGCTGTAAATTAATAACACGTTTAGTTTCTTTTATGAATGTAATGTAACGTGTCCCATGATTAAATACTACTACAACTGGATTTTCCAAGCAATTTCACTTATACTCAGAACAGTCAGAGTTCCAGATGCAAACTTGGCTTTTTGAGGGAGTCAGTCCAAAGAAGGAGGAAAACAGATTCCAAAAGAAAGCAAACTAATTTACATACTGTAAGCCTGTGCTAAAGTTTATTTTAGAAATGCCTTCAACCACCTGGGACAGTACATTTGGATTAAATGAGTTAACCCATTGCCAAGTGACACTGCATATATTTTGTGAAATATGTCTCTTATAGTACAACAATATTATGACACTTTCAGAATAAAAGCAACAAGTTGTATTTATGTTCAGCATACTTACATGTATGATCTCTGTGTTCTTGGTCTTGATCTGAACAGGTTAATGGTTTTTTAAAAATCCACAAGCCAGAGTCTTCTGCTTTGGTGATGATTCGTTTGCCGTGTAACAAACTCCATGAATGGAGCTTGTCTGATTTGAAGCTGCATGTAAAAATAAACCTGACTCAATTCCATAATAACATTACTACTAATTTAGGGCTTATTCTATCTCTTGATTTTGCATTATTTCTCAAAATAATGTTCAATATGATCCATTTGCATTGTTGTGCAGAAAAACTCTTAAGTGTTCCAGAAGGGACAAAGGTGTTTTTTTTCCTAACTCAGAACTCTAAAGATTCAATCTCAGTAGCCTTTATTTCTTCACTTGCAGAGATGGAGTAAAATGTGTATTACAAAGTTAACAGCTTAAGATGTTCAGACAATGTTCCAATACCAAATGATATATTAGAATATCTAGGTGTATCTGGGGTGAAATGGTTCATTAAACTGAGTTCCTTCTGAGGTTTTTCTTCTATGTCCTTGTGAATGATTCTTGTTGGTTGTTAGTGTTGCCAACTCCATTTCTAGATAATTTTTTGACTTCTTAGTTGGTACATCATGTAATTTTTGTTTATAATGTTTTTATTTTCACCTTGCAAATTTTTTTGTTTGCTATGGTTATGCATGCATGCAGTTGTGGTCTCAGCAGCTCCTTTTCTAAACTTTTCATTGACATTAGTTCTCTATCTGCTTTTGACAAGGTCTTTGCCTGCAGACCTAGTCACCTACTTAAACCATTTGTCAGTATGTGTAGGTTAAATAGAAGCAACATAAAGCTCATTTCCTTATAGAATTCATGTTTATGGGTAGTTCTTTTGTTTGACATAAACTGAGGTAACATTTTACTATGGATTTTTTTTCTCTTTTTCTAGATTTGCATGACAATACTTAGGACATACATTAGTATCAAAGAATCAGGCCTTCTAAGACGTGCAGGTATGATGGCATAGTATCTTTGGATGTATCTTTGATATTTATTTAAAGCAAATTAAATGTGCTGTAAGGAGAGAAATGGGTATCACTTCAACAGTGAATTAAAAGTTCTGATTTCAGAGGAATATGTTTGGTCCATATGTTTTCATGTTCCACATTGCCGTTGAACCTAGGTATTTAGATACACAGTTATCTCAGAAGGTTGTTGAAGTCTTAACTTGCACAGGAAGTTAACTTAGCCTGAAGGGAACTGGTCTTGAGAGTAGAAATGAGTAACTGAGCCAGGGAGGACATGTGAAAGAACCAAAATTTTCTTCAGGCACCTTTGAACATGCTGGCCAAACACCACAAATCCAAAAACTTTAGAATTAAACTCTGGAAATGCTGTTACAGCACACAAACAAGATTTAGTTTAATTCTTTCACATTCCCATATATGCAAACAATTATAATCAACAAATTTTAGGGACTTTAGTTGATTAAAATCCATCACAGCTTCTGAGTTCAGTCAAAAAGGACTAAATTTTACTCAAGACAGTAATTCCTTTTTGTACCTGTCCCGAGCAGTCTGAAGTTTTTGAAAGCTTATTAGTGTGTAGCACAATGTGAACATGAGATCCAGTTGCACCCCGTGTAGTAATGGTCTCATGCTGAAATACTGAGTATTTTAATACTAATACATTCTAATAATGAGCAATTCTAACAGTGAACACCAGCAGGGCAGCAGCACGTGTCCATCAGGGCAAGCACTGGAACAGGTTATAAGACCATCCACTGTGATAACATGGCACTTGACTTCCTAGAGCTTCATGTCTGGAAGGGTCTTACTATCTCAGTGTGCTTAACCAGTGTAACCTGATTTTGTCCAGTTTTCTTGTGCTGCACCAAATCAGCTAAGCTTTCTTGAAACTGACAGGGCTTACGATATTCACCTCAATGACAAGAAATATTTCAGGATGGTCAGTCTGAGTCTAGTAAGGTTAACTATATTCACACTGGATCTTTTCATGCATTTTTTCTCAATATCTCTCTCCCCTAATATCCTGGATAATTAAGGATTGTTTACACTGCATTAAATATTTCAAGGAAATAACTTGTTAACATAGCATCAGTTACCTCAAAATGAACTTCATTAAATTGCTTTTTCAGTCCAAATATTTGTGGAATACTACAGAGAAGGTACTCCTGGTGTGGATTTTGCTTCTCAAGTGCTGAATGATCTTCTCATTTCTTTGCTCGAGAACTCTTTGTTGCAGGAAGTATTTCAAATCTTGAATGTAACTGTGCAAATCAATACACTGGTAGGTGACCTTGTAATACTTTTTAAATCTGGGATACAAAAATTGTTAGGTTTTTGAGTACTCTGCCATTTGTAGGAATAACTTTGGGTTTACTCTAGTATTTGAATCTTGGCAGGGGACAGGAAGAGCAGGCCTAGAGCTCCTATTTTAAAAACTCTAAGCTTCTTAAAACATCTAAGCTTTCTAGTTGAACAGACTTGCAAAACTGATTGTGCCTTTTTTGTCTAAATTAGCCAGCTGTAGATGTTCTTCTGAAAGTTTTTGAGCATGTGGCATCATTGGACATAAGAGACGCTGTTCCTACATTAATCAGTACCTTTTATAAGGTATGAGTTTCATTGTGCTGGTGCTACTTGTTGGAATTTCTGAAATACCATGCCTGTTTTAAAAGTGAAACTTATTGTTTTAATATTATTTCAGTACAATGTTTTAAAAGTTGTGGCTAGCAGAACGTTTCCCTTTGTTGAAAGGATTTATCTTCATCTCTTATTTTTTTGATTTCTCTTTATCTCTTATTTTTTTTCACTGTGATCTGTTTTTCCCACTGCTGTTTCCCACTTGCCTCTGGAAATATGTAGGTTTCCACAAGTTTTTGTTTGCTTACTTTTCTTCTCCCTGTTTGATACTACAGTTAATTGATGCTGGTATGTTCCTTGAGTCTGAACATTTTTACTATATTCTAAAGTTTCTTCACCAACTGAAAGTTTCCAGAGAGGAAATAAATACTGTTCTGAACATAAAATCCAGGTATGTCTGTAAGGAGCTATTTTATAATTATATCACTGTAGTTCCTTGGAGTCTATTTTTATGAAGTTATGCAGAAACTTTAAAAGGCAATTAGAAAATACAAATTTAGCGTTCGGGATGAAAATACAATCATATCATGCCTAATCGTCTTTTAAAGTGCTGTCAATCTACTCTGCTTCAAAGGTCAAGGATTGTGAAGTCAAAACTTATATTCTAGCCGCCGTTGTGAATAATTTTTGTCCATATTGATCATCATTGTACAGCCTCTTCTCAGCTCTGCTGCAAATTAATATAACTGGAGTCAAATTAGAAACATCATGGTTTAATATATCATTTAGACCTGCATAAACAAACAGCACTTCTGAACCAAAAAGCCTTTCCAGGCAATAAGAAGATCGGTTATAATCTAAAGTAGTTTTCTGGTTTCATTTATTGTGTGACTGCATTAACACTTGTGCTAACATAAATAGGGAGGAAGGTCATTTTTTTACATGCTACTGAATTATGCTGGGCAAAATGTGAAATCATGGCCGAAATCTCTTCCAAAACTACAGATGTCTCCATCGCTTGCACAAGACTGTGATCCTTTTCTCTTTTTTTAATCACCTGGATCATACATGCACACACAACTTGAGAAACTAAATTTACAATTCATAAAGCAACCTTTGATTCATAAATGAAACCAAATACACAGCATCTACTGTGTGAAAACAAGCCAGCACTCTCTGAAGGAAAGCATTGTAGAAATTATTTGCCACTTTTCATACTTGTCCCATAGAGTACCTTTCAGCCACGGATCTCAGTGTTTTACCAGTACAATTTAGCTCACATGTTGGAGGTAATTTTTATCACTTTTCAGATCAGGAGTCTAATTCACAAATAAATGGCCCTTTTCAGGTCCAGGTTACCTCAGTATATGTGTGTTTTCAGCACAAACTGAGAAACAGTCTGTGTATCTATCAAGACTGAACAGCTGTACTTCAAGTGTTAGCTTATGTGTAGGTTATGTATCTCATCGTCATAGCATCACACTGGATGGACATATCTGTTGTTTCAGCGGTGGTATCAGAGTCAAGTATTATGCCCTAAGGTATTTGAAGCTGAATAGCACTTTCTTGCATGTAATTAACTTTTTTTTTTTCATTTATGTCAGAAATAATATACAATACAGTTCTGCATTTACTTAACGGATTGCAAGACTTGGTCATACCTTTTCAGTTCCATTTCTACTGAAACAAGGGAGTATTTTCTGCGAAAATAGCTGTGCTCAGTTATTTGGTTAATGTATGTACTGACTTCTCTTAGCATGACTGTAAGCATCTGTTTCAGTTTGCATAATGTTTACTAAATAGGATCAAAAATCACATTAGTTTTTTATTCCTACATGATAATTAACATTACATGATATGATGTGATTAAAATTATTAGTATTTTTTTCTCATGGAAGATTTCAGGAAAAGCATCCTGGAAAGAGTTGGATTTTTGACTTCAACTTGGCAATGGCTGAAATTCAGGTACAGTATGTGCATTCTTCAAGCCTCTTCGAATACTTAAACCATGACTTCTTTTAAACCTACAAGAAATACATAATTTAAAATCAGTGAACTTTATTATTAAGTATATTAAGATTATTATAAGATATGCAAAGCCATGTTTGGGAAAGATTAACATGCAGGGGAAAACTGTCTTTGCTTTTCTGTCATCTTGGGTGTTTTCATTTACATACTTTCAGTTTTTATCTCAGTTTTGCATCTAATTCAAAGATTTTATAATTTTAAGCAATTATTTCCTGTGCTTTACATTCACTGTTCTTGTAATTGGTAGCGGTACATCATTCCTCACCAAAATATTACTTAACATATCATTTGGCAGATAGAATTCATGTATACTATAAAAATCCCCACAATTGTAAAAGGCTGCAATTGGCAACACTAAGCAGATATTTAAAAAAAATAAGAAAATATTATTAAAAATTCTTTTATTAGACACTTGCATGTTTCCTAATCAAGGGCAGATTACTTACTTTGCATAATTATTATATCATTTACATATTATCACACTTACTGCACAGATCCAGAGACCAAAATTTGAGAAAAACCAGGACTCCTTTAACACCAAAGTCATCAAGAGATCTGGCAAACAAAAGACTAATTAATGTAGAAAATAAGCACCAATTTGGCATGCATTGTGCAAAAAGAAAAAAAAATACAGTAAAATACTGGAAGAATGACAGTTTTTACATAGGATGTTTAAGTTATAAGCTTCTCCATTTGGGGTAATGACATAAATTAAATGGAAGAAGGATTTTAGTTTCTTGAGGGACAAAAGTGATTAGTAGTGGATGCAAGTTAGGCAGTGTGCAACTGTGCCACGTCAGACATGGAGGTTCTTGGCAGTAGTGTTTCATCTGCATCTCTTTTTTTTTCTGCTTTAAGTCTATCCCTGGTGTATCTCTCAAATTTTGTATGTGTTTTATATGTATTTATATGTATTTTCTGTTGGATTTTCTGGAAGAAGGTTTGTTTACCACTTGTCTTCTTTGCAGCATTGCAAGGAAAAAAATGATTGGACCAACCTGGGAGCTCTGTTTATTCATGTAAAAAGGGGATGTGAACATTTTGGTGATCTTCAGAAACTGTCTTTATACACTACTGAAATACTAAGTAAAGATTCTGAGACACAGAGACCAGGAGTTCCTTTTTGTGATTTTGCTGATGCAGGTAAAATTAAGATGCAAGACATGCTTTTTGTTCATCCCTGCTTCTTGTACAGTTTGTAAAAGATGTAAAAAACCAAATTTGTATGCTGTTTTCTGAATATTAGTAAATTTTATATGTTAGAATATTCAGAATTTCTTGAGGTGCAAATACAGTCAGCTGAATAGAAGGCTCAATGGAAGCTATTTGCTAGTAGAATTAAAATCCACAATGCTTACAATTAAAGAGAGTTCTGAAAGAAGAAAACCTGAGCTATGTGAAATCAAGAAAAGAAAACAAATGAGTGGTCTCATAACAAGAATGTCCTGTTCTCAGGACAAAGGCAAACATATTTCATTATTGTCACGTGGAGTGTCTCCCTCTTCAATAGCACTCTTAATTACTTTAGAACTTTAAATACAGATATGTATATCTTAGTTTGGGGTTTGTTGGTAATTTGGATTTTTAGAATTACTTTGTCCTCTAAAGAAGCAAGAATTTCTGCTGGGTCTACAAACACCTTCTAGGTTTTTTAATAGTTCTGGCAGGTTTTCTTACTCCTTTCCTCTCTATAGCTCTTAATTTACATATCTGTAACTAAGAAGTTTGCAGAAAACTGAAGCTTAATGAAGTGTCAATGACATATTAAAGCATTTTAGAATGGATGTCTCAGATCTTTTTCAACCTCTGTTAACTACTAAAACATGATGAATATATTTTTGTGATACGTGGCATGACTTTTCTGACCACAGGCTTTTATGTTATAGTATGAAAACAGCGATCACAGGTTCCAGAAGATGACTTTGGTGGGACTGTGAAGTCTGTCTCCCCTAGAGCAGTGGTCTCCAAACTGATATGCACCTCTATCAATAAAAAATATTTGAGCACTCACCCCCGATTTATTAATTTATAAATTTTATCCATGTACTACTGCAGTAATAAGTTCGTTGTAAAGCATGCACAAAACCAGAAAGAAAAAGATGAGATAAAAATTAAATAAGCAGTGCTTAAAAAAAATATTTGTCTTCATTTTTCATGGTACAAAAAATATTCTTTTCCCACACCTGAATGGATTATTGTGCTCACAGCTCACTTTGGAGACCACTGCTGCAGAGTACCAACAGTGCTTCCAAAGTGGTTGTATAATATGGTTGGAAAAACTTGTAATTGCTCAGTTCTGGAATGGCCAGCATTTCTTCATGGTGTCAGAAAACGCACAATTTTACAAATGATGATGATACTAAATTATTGCATGTCCAGGCATCTTATGGATGAAGTAGACTTCTATGAAATAGTGTCTGAATAAACTATATTTATTTACCCTGCTTTTGGTGTTAAGAAGTTACTACTTCGAGTGGACAGTATCTCAGAAAGTATATTTAATATTTTCACAATGACTGTGACTTTCAAATGTGTTATTTCTTTAAAATTGTGTTTACATGTAGAATATTTTTTCATGTTTTTTTTCTTTCCAGTGATAAAAAAATCACAACATGATGAAGCAGACAGAATTCTCATTGGAAGGATTGGAATAAGTGTAATGTATTCTTATTACAAAGTTCTGCAGTGGATAAAGGTATACTGGACTATAGGAACCTGACTGGAAGAATGAGTAATTTCTCTTCTGGATGTTAAATTGTTTCTCTAGATGAACGGCAGGATGCAGCACCATCTTAGTACTTCTTAATTGTCCAGCTTGCATGAAAAGATTTTATTGTGCCTTTCTGAGCAGCAGTCTTCTATGGAGCCAGTCATAACTTTGTCTTGCAACCTGGAAACTTGAATGTTCAGGTTCAGCTTTTGACTTTTCTGAGCTAATCTGGATAAGGAGGCAAGTCTTCCTGAGACTCTGCAGCAAGGTGCTGATGGAATTGTTTCTCAGAAATGTTACTTTATTCTGTCTGGCAGTACTGGTGTATTCTGAGACCTCCCAACTCAAGCACTAGCGACAGAAGTTTGAGAGGGCCCTTTCCTGCACTGATGCTCCTGAAACTGGCCTCACATAGAATGGATAAGGCCAAGAGGACAGAAGGGAAACATAGCAAGGCTGTGACTGTACTTGGAGAACTGCTCATTCCCTAAAATGTCACTTCACTGAATCTGAGGTTCTACATTCTGTAAATCTTCTAAAGACTTAGACCTCACCAAAAAAAATGCCCCTTACAGTCCTTTCTTTGCTGAGAGATATTACAAAAGGTCAAGTTTAATAAACTAGACTTTTCACTGTATGTTTTACACTTTTTAGGCAGCAAGATCCATTGCAGTGTTAATTTCATCTTTTTCCTCCTGAAAGGCAGCTGTATATACCAAGCAATGCAACATGACCAGTAACAATACAGAAATAATATAAACTATCAATGATTTTGGAATGCATTTTGGCTAGTGCTCACATTCAGAATTTACCTTTGTGTCAAAGGGCTTGATCTTTACAACTAATAATTACGCTATATGGGGAGGTTCCTCATCCCAAGATGATTCCCAGCATGTACTTGTATGGACTAAAGTAAACAAAATCCTTCTCCTCTTTTGTCTCTTGTGTTTTGGGTGGGGTTTTTTGGTGAAGTATTATTGAGGAGCCCTTTCTACTTTGCACCAAAGGATTAAAATGTTTTGTACTTTTGTCTCTAGGGAGTGACCTTCAGGAATTCTGTTATGTAAAACCTTTGCTCAATGTGTTTCCAGGGTCAAGCCAAGTCCTGGGAGATATTTGATAGAGGTGCTTAGCCTAGAGGCAATACACCTTTTGTGAGGAATCATTAATTTTGCAGCATCAGCTTCTTGAGTTGAACTGGTTTTTAACAGGTCTCTATCAAGCAGCAGCAGAGTGTAGTAAGGTTTAGGAGTAAAGGGAAGGAGACAAGATACATTACCACTTTTGTGGCACTGCACTAGAACTTCCTTAAGCATTTTAATTCAAAAAGACTCAGCAATTAGAATAGTTAATGTATTCCTGGCCATAGAAGAGGCAGTCTTAAATTTTTGGTGTTGAGGACTGGTCAGATCCCCATCAAAGACCTTAGTTTGGCTTAGCTTTTGTCTGTCTTCTTACAGCAGAGACAGCATATATTCAATGTAGGGAAATGCCTTTGTATGTTTTAGCTGTTTTCCAGATCCATCTTAAAGAAGATCTGCTATTTGAGTGTCAAGACCTCTGATATTCCAAGGAGGTTCATCTTCATGACTAAATTTCAGAGGTGCAGGGTGTCAAAAACATGTGCACTGTTTCTCATGTGTAACAGGAATTGCTAAAAGTAGACAATTCTTAGGATACTATGATTTTTTTTCATGTCTACAGCAAAAGATCATTGTTTCTTTGAGAATATTGTGTTAGGTATCAAACCTACCTCTCAACAGACTGCTCACCAAGATCCTCAGATAGCCTGTGTTGACCAGATGGGAGTGTGACTGAGGCTGTGATCTGAAGGATTTTTATCAGACCTAGCAGATCCCAAATTGATCTCTGCTTCAGGGACAAACTTGAACTGTCTTTCCTCCCTCTCTCCAGCCAGTTTCACTCCATTATATGTATTGGATAGATCCCTAATCCTGTGGTTATGGAGTAGTATCTCCTTGATCCCATGTCTTGTTTTTAACAAAAAGTGGTCCAGAAAGTAAGACAGTGATGGATTTGTTCTTCCTGCTGTGTCCAAAGTAATTTTCACTTTAGAACATGCACTGTGGCATTTTATGAACACGTTAGACTGCCTAAACTCTAGATATGCTTTTCAGATCATTTTGCCTTTCTAAATATCAAATCTCTTTATCACATAGCTTTGATGCTTGGTGGCTTTCAGGGGTAAAATATGTCCTGACAGAATATTCTTGGTAAGAGCTAAGGAAAGGAAAGTTCATAACACAGACCATCTGGATAGCTGTTCCATGGATACTTGCAGATAACTCTTGCAATGTTAACACTCCTTTGGCAAATACTTCCTGTTTCAACTATTTCCTCTCTTGAAGTCTTTGCTATGGTTTATTTTTACTCAACTTCTTATATACATCAGAGGATCGGTCAGAGGTTCTTGTCCTATTAAGGATCTCATTCCACATCTGCATTTTAATTGGGTGCCCTTGCTTTATAGATCAGTTGTGCTTATAGCTGCATGCTTTCCCTCTTTTTCTGAAGACTTCTTAGTGACCCATCCTTTTGCTAGAAGGACTGAATAGATCCAGATCCTACTTAATTTTGTCTTTTGTCTCTGGTTTGCATATAGATTTCAACTTTCTGTTTTGCTTTCAAAGTTTCACCCAAGTCTTTCTGGTATGTATGATCTCCCTTCAGCCACATACATCTATAGTTGAATGGGTTCTTTACACCTTAAATATTAACTGCAATGATGTAATTAATATTCTTTTATGGATTATGCTGAGATAAACTATTGCAGATGCCTGTAGGCCTTCAAAAGTCTGAGTCTGGTACGTACGGTGCCATGGTACATATATTCATGTGCATAAAACAGTTTCGAAAAACCAGCTTCTTAGCAAGTTTCATTTTCTGTCACCTCCTTTGTTCTCATAAACCCACCTTTCTCTTTGCCTCCATGATCTTTGTTCTAGCACCACAATGTGTCCACACACAATAAGCCACCTTCTTATTGATAACACCTCCTAAGCAAGAGCTGATCCAGTTTGGAGTTCCATTGATGCTGCTTGAACAGCAAGGTGCAGCCAGACAGGACAAGGGATGAATCCTACTTGTCTTTGCCTTGCTGAGAACATTAATTTGGTATTCCACCTTGACTGGACCATCATGCTTTTTAAACTGGCCAGATACTAATTATCTTTGAGACTGCTACCTTTCTTCCATCTTTGATGAAAACATAAACCAAACAATTGTTAAGAGGAAGCCACTGTAGGAAATAGTCTAAATATCAACCTGCAGTGTGATGATAAAATTGTTGGTTGTTACCCTGTTAGCTAGATAAGCCAAACTTATTCCATCTTACTACCCTTCTGGGTACAGCTATCAGTGTTTTCTTTGGCTTAATGCTGGAATCATTATTTCAGTTTCACAGTTATGCCTCTGCTGCAAAATGAAAATTCTCTATATCATCTTTTTAGAATTGTATAGGTTGTATGGTACTGAATGGAATCAAAAGAGTAAAAATACTGAGAAGCAAATACAAAATAATTAGAAAGTACATGAAAAATACTGTATAGAAACATTATATAGTGGAAATAATGTTATGGGGAAGAGAGAATTTTGCCTACACAATCAAAACAACTCCTTACTATTCATTAAAAATTTTACCATACTGGTTTTTTTTCTCCAACTCAATCTGGATAACTAAACTGATGCCTATAAATCTGTCTCACCAAATCAAATCTGCTGTGTTTTGTGTAAATATACTCTGTGTTCACTGATACCATTGCTTTTTCTGACTTTCCCTCTTTTCCTTCTCCCTCTTATGCTAGGGAAGGAAGGTTTTGGATAAATTGCATGAGCTACAGATAGATTTTACAGTCTTGAAAGGACTTTCAGGTGCAGAGAGGTTAGCATCAAGATGTCAAATTGTTAATAAAGCTGCAGAAATTTTTCTTAAAACTGGAAGTTTGGATGGAGCAATGCAGGTATTGAGAGGTAAGCTTGTCTTAGATGGAGTTTTGACTTCAATTGGAACAGTTTCTGTGACATTTGAGATAAAAGTTACAAGCTGGTCTGTGTTATTAAAGATAATACTGAGAAAACAAAAATAACGTGCTCCATCTTACTGGTTAGTATTTTTCATGATATGTGTAAGAAATAAGACTAATACATTCTTTTCAGAAAAGCTTTCAGACTACTCTGTCATCAACACTATTCTACTCTAAAGCCTACCATAATAAGGGAGGGGTGCATCTTGGAAAGTGACCCTGCTCCATATAGATTTGCTTTGAGACAGGTGACATTCAGTGTCAAAGGAATTTCAGGCTTGGGTCAATGCAGTATTTCTTTACCCCTCACAGTATCCACATTTACTAAAACAGCTTTAAAATCAAATAATGTATAATTACTGGGATTTTTTTAATTCTGATCTGCTGAAAAGAAGAAACTTGAAAGTACAAAAAAGAACAGAAGTTGTTTTATAAAGTAGTATTTGGGCTCTGAAATTTTCTATTCTATATATGTACATACATATTTATACACATATATATGCTACTGACCATTTTACTCCTGTACTATTTAATAAAAGAGATTCTTTCCATTACAAAGATTCAGAGGATCCACCTGAGAGTACTACTGATAAGGAACAAATTGTTGATATCTAGAACCCCATTTCTGGTGAAATTCTGACATTTGTTGTCTGCTACAGATTCCAGTATATTCTTAATGGCCAAAAGCCTCAGGCTCCAGCAGTTTCAGTTCGTACAAGTAACACTGCACTGTTGTCTGCCACAGAGTCAAAGTGGATCACGAACACATCAATGTGGCCCTGTGATAAAAAAGACATTGTCAATCGGCATAATTTGTTGTGTACACTAGCGCACAAATACGTGGGGAAGAATTTATACAGGCAGGCATTTGAAGTTCTGCAGAACTTGCCAGGTTTTCTAAATAGTTCTGGTAAGTAAAGAAAAAGGTACTGTGGTAAAAATCTAAGATTTATCTGTACAGTTCTTTTGTTTGTTTTCCAGCCAAAAATTGTTGAAGTAAGATGGTTTTACACAAGCCAATTTTTTTTCCAAAGAGTCAGTTAAAATATATGTGTACTCTGCAGCTCTTGCCAGACCCATGCACACCAGTTTTATACACCTGTGCTCTTCTTTTCCAGTTGGCTCAGTTACACAGGCAACAGGAAAGATACACTAAATTTTTAAGGACCACACACAGTTTGCACAATAGGTTAAGATAGGAATATCATTGGGATGATTCATTTTATCTTTAGACTAATGCTTTATTCTTCTGTAACTGAGCTAGATAACCTAGGTTTCTTTTACATACCATAGTAAGAACTGAATGCTCTTTTGGGTTCAGTTTACCTAATCAATTCTGGATATGTACTTCAAAGTGAGATTTGTACTTAAGCTCCACTGAGGAAGCCTCAGCTAATTCCTGTGTGTAGGTCTCAGACCTGTTGCCACTGTGTAGTTTTGGGTACATCAAGAGAGCTTACTTGAAAGACCCATCTTTTTAGAGACTCCTAAAATGATATGGTCCTTTGAGGCATGAGGTGGATATAAGGTTGCTCAGTTCTAAAAAGAAGTGGATAGTTTGGAGTAAGCATAGAAGAACTTGAAGCATCAAGGTGCTTTTAATTGCTTTTAACTGGTGCAAGTATTAAGTCTTGTGAGATTAGGTGAAGATTGTATTTATAGTTTGGTCAAGTGAATATCCTGTCGATTTTGGCAGTGAATCATTACTTGGACCAGAAAACTTCTCCTTCACAATGTGAATGAACTAATGGTATGAAAAAACTTTTTTATGAATAAAGCATTACCATAAATTATTCAAACCTTGTTCCATTTTATTGGTAGGATCAAGAGTGCTGATTTAAGTACTGATTGAGAAGTGATTCTTCAGTTAGATTTGCATTTGACTTAATTCACAAGCTAACAGTCTTCATTTCATTTCAGATGCCGTAAATGTTTCTCAGTGCAGCCACCTTTTTAACAAGCTGATACATGCCTGTTTTGAGAGCAAGAACCTTGGGGTCCCAAGTTCTGCAGTAGACTTCATGCTTTCAAAAAACATAGCTATTGATTTTTTTTTACTTAGAGAATTAATCACAGCTTTGGGAAGAAATTCTTTATGGTCTAAAGCTAGGACCTATTACAAAAGTAAGTTGCTTCTTAAACAATGTCTTTCCATATGTTCTTTGGATAATCTATAACAGCTCAGTATTTGGGGGAAAAATGGGCAAGAGTATACTTTGTAAGAAGAAAACAGTACTTTCTGTGTCACTATCAGGAATTTATATGTAACCAAAATGTTTCTTGGGAAATAGTGACAGTTGAAAACACTCAATGCATACTACCTGGCATGAAATAAATGGATTAATAGATTTTACTTATTGGTTTGGTGAGGTTTTTTCCCACATCCTTAGCTACTCACATAGCAAAGAAATCGGTATTGGTAATCCTAATTCCTTGTATTTCTGCATTTACTCTCAGGTGCTCTGTCATTGGGTTGCTACCCACCACTGGAAGGAAACTTGTATCGCAGAACTTTGATGATTCCATCTTACCTGTCTGAAGTTGAGATGCTGTTGGCCATTGAAATGCTTCTTGTTTCAAATGCCAGTGGTATTCTAAGTCCAATGACTACTAGTCAGATTCTTCAAATAATACTGAAAAGGTTTGTTGTGAGATACATACCATTTTGATTGTATTTATATATGTGATCATGTAATTAATGAGAGATCTTATTTTCCATTGGCTGGGATAGAGAATGTTTGCTTTGAAACTTTTTTTTTATTCTTCTTTCTAAGCTGCTTATAGAACAGTGTTTGGGGGGGATTTATTTTTGTTATTATTACATTACATGGCAGAAAAGTAATTGCTGCAGAGGGATACTAGGCTGTGTTCCCTAACTGAATGTGTCTGTCGCACCAAGAGTATTTTCAAATATATATATTTTTTCAAGTATTTGCTGTATTTTCAAAAACAGTGTAGATGGATATCTTGGTGTATAGATTCTTGAGTTTTGGTTAAGCAGTGGAGTAGAAGGGCACAGACAAGATGTTACTCCTTTTCAAAAAGCAACTTTAACATAGCATTTCTTGGCTGTTTTTTGGAAAGTGCCTGAAGCCCTTTTACTTGATTCTCTGTATAGGGGACGTTATCAATATTAAATTGGTTAGATTTTTTTTTCCCCCTTTCTGTGAGACATAATAGCTTCAGCTAAAAATGATGTTTGGTGTTTTTTCCTTTCGTCCATAAACCATCACCACTGTCAATACATCATACCTATAATTTATTTGGAAAGGATCCATTTTCTCTGAGGTTGTCTGGCTCAACATCAAACTGTGAAAATCAGATAGGAAGGCTAAATTTGTTCTGAACCAACAGGGGCATCTCAAACTTGAGTACTCTTCCTTCCCCTTTGCCCTTCCCAAGGAATACATCTCTTAATTTTGTGGGTTTTTTTATAAATTAGAAAGCTTATATCTCTTGTTTTTGTGAGTGTGCTATTGTACCTCTGCTTATTTGCTAAGTTCTGCTCTTGCAAAAACACAGGCAGGTCACTTAGGCACATCTTTATTCCAAAAGTGACTACATGCCAAAAATGCGTAATCCTTTTTGAATTGCAGCATGTACACGAATTCTTTCTATATCCAGTTTGTAAAATAGATTTCATTCCTTGACTGTATTTTCCAGCTCAGAGTCAACCATTTCTTCAAGAAATATGCTGTGAATATTGCAGACCTGCTTTGCATTGGCATTAAATCCAATTGCTTTTCATGACTGTAAAATCTGTTAAAGTACACTTTCCTAACTTTTTCATTCTTCAGGTTAATCAGCTAACATTTGCCTAGAAAATAACATCATCTATTACAAGTAAAGTGAACACAAGACATTAGTTTAATGTTTTTGTGTTCTGGTTGCTAGTCATAAGGCAAGTGACACAGGGCCTGTATTGTACCTAATTCTATATTTGTCAAAATTAACTTACAGATCTGAAGACCAGACAGATCAAAAGAACAGTGACTATGCAGCAGCAGTGGAGAGACTGATCCTGGCTGCTCATCTTTGTGATCCAAAGCTTTTTCTTAAGCCTATGACAATGAATGTTAATATGGAAGAAGTTTACACCTTAGAGCTTACATCCGCTGTAAAATGGCTTCAGGAGAATATGAAATGGGCTGGGAAAGTCTGGCTGTTTCAGTAGTCATTAAATAGTAAAGACTTTGGGTTTTGAACGTTTAAAGCATTTAAAACCAAGCAATCGTTGAAAATAACACAAACTAATAAAGGCAGTTCCCACTGTGTTCAGACTGTGCCTTACTGAGTTACAGCAAGGCTTCTATCTCCAAGTTGTCTTTATAAATATTTATTGATGGATATGCAGATAGCAGCACAGAAAGAATGTTTCTTTTCCCTAACCATATAGATTGTCACACTGACTAGCATGGATATTTCATCATCATTATGTAATGAGGAAGCTGCAGCCTCCGAACCTACAATCTTGTTAATGGAGAATCTGGCAGTGTTACCCTTCCCTCAGCAGATGATGGTATAGGAGTGCGTGATGGAGTATATCTACTGGTCTTGAGTGAGATGTGTTCCACGTTGCTTGATAGTCTGTAGAAGTAATAGATGCTTCCTTTTGTCTTCCTAATGGTATCTTGTGTGCCCCTTAGAGCTGCCATCTGTGTGCCACTTAGATCTTAATTTCCGTACTCAAAAAAACCCTGTAGAAAGCACTGAGAATAAAATAACTTCAAAATCACTTGAGACATGCCTGACTTAGGATACTTTGCAGAACAGAGAGTCTACACAAGTTGCTCACAGCTGAAGGCTTCCCTCTGTCTTGAGAATAATGTGTATGTACACATAATTCCACTGAAAAGGAAATCTTCCTTTCTCCCTTGATTTTGGTCTTAGAGGTTAGAAGTGGTTTTGCCCATTTTTTAGCTTCTGCCAACTGTATGATGAGATGGAGGCTTCTAACAAGCTGATTCTAGCATTCTCGGTTCTTCAGGAATTTTTTTCCACCTGCATATCCCGAATCAGATTCAGAGCATGAATTGTTTAAGGTCACACTTCATCTACTGACCGGCATCCTGAGTAAGAAGAACCAAATGGTTCATATCAGAAAACTCTTGTAGCAAATCAATGGGACCTCTAGCAAAGTTGATATTTGCCAGAGCTCCCCACTTCTGTAGCGACAGTTTAGATTTCCAGTACCAACCTTCACAAACACAGTAATAATACACTTCTTTTAGTCCTACTTGTCATCCCCTTCAGAGTTTTATATGTTGAAAAGTTCTGCTCTCTGGAGTGTTCAGGAGTTTTTCGAGGCTCTTCTATCATAAGTGATAATAAGATGGGGGCGTAAGATGTCAATGTTTGAAAAATCTTTGTCAGGTCAGTGTAAGTCTTTTCACAGTTCCAGCAGCATCACTGCAGGTGTCCTTTGCATGTCTGAATCATGAAATCATCTTAGTGCTTGAGGGCTGTGGAGGGTTTTGGAGCAGTGTTGGTGTTTTTTTTTGGTTGGGGAGTTTGCCACTCTAGTCTTGAGGTTCATTAATCTGGTATCATTGATTGACAATTGTTAGATTCCTGATCCTCTTCAGGATCGTGTCCTGCCCTTTCTCCATACTGCTGCTCAACCAGTCTGTCTGGGAGCTGTTACTGGAAGAGAGAGGGTAGAATCGGATGATGACCAAGATTGCTGCCTTCCTCCTGTGCCACCTGTACAGAAAAGAAGCTCTTGTGTTTTCACAGGGCATCATTCTTCTGTAGGGATCTCATCTGCTTCCCTTCTGAAAAATGGTAGATTAAGTACTAACAATCAGATGGCATTACTTTGGAAGCCCCTTACCTCAGAATATCTCTTGAAGAACAGTTGGCACTAGTTCAAATGGACTTTGGATTCCACCACTTGGTATTCACCAAGATGGCTCTGCCATTTGTAAGGCTATCCACCTGGTCAAATCCAGTAGCATTCTGATGCTTTAGTTTCCCAATAGCTGAAAGACAAGATAAGAAGTGATCAGGTTTCAGATGAGAGATCTAAACTGATATTCTCCCAGCCACTCCAGCATTGGTGGCAAGAGAAGCTTTGACAAGTTTCTACAAACTGAAACTGGCAGTGAGAAACTTAAGTAATTTTCGCTAATTACTTTTTGTAAGATCCTTTGTAGCTTTAATCTCCCTTGGGATTAGACAGGGGCTATCTGAACCTCAGCTAAATCCCACATTTCTGTAAGCAGTATCAGACGTGGCTAATAACTGGGACGGAGAGATGCAGAAGGACAAAATTCTCCTAGTAATCTGTATGACTTCAAAGCTTGGGATGTTCCAGAGACAGCATTATTTGTTCCATTATAAGCAACCTTGAATTTTCACTTGAATCATCCCCAGCAAAAAATTCCCAGCCTTGCTTTATTTTGCAGACAGAGGTTAATGATTGACCTTGTAGCTTAACTTAGAACACTGTAAAATTTGTGCAACGTTTTGGCTGCATCTCCTGAGTATCATCTTCAGCTGATAGGATGCAATCTCAGTCACGTTTTATATTAACGAGCACAGCAAGCTCCCCACATCGTTGCTCAAAAGTTTCGTTACAGCCGGTGGTGTTTCTGTCGATAACAGAGTGTCTCCCTTTCTCCCTGATAAACCAGCAGGCAATCTAAGCAACTTCACTGGTAAGTCCAGCATTTCCTATCTGTGTACTGTCTGATTCTCCTTGAAACACCAAACAAATCTGGTCACTTCCATCTGTAGCAAAACGCCAGAAAGGTTTCTTGAGCAACGTTCTCAGCAGCATTTTGGTTGCAGGACAAAAACAGGACAAAATTCCAATCTGGAATGGAAACAAACCTGGAAAGATTAAAACAACCTGTTGCTAAGAATGAAGTACAACAGAGATGAGGCAGTTTTGCAGAGCCAGCGTTACCCTAGGTTTAAGTTACTGTTTCTTAGTAGCTGAAAGAACTTCTGTGTTTAAGACTGAGCAACTCTTATGTTATATTTAATTTTTCATATAGGAAATAAAATGTATGTTTTCCCAATTTGCAGAGACAGAAAAATGTGTGAAAAACTTTTCCTGTGCTGCGCTCAGCATCGAGGTCTAGACAATGCTGTGCTCCTTCAGTATGTTGTTAGATGCATGAGAAATTCCCTTTGTGAAAGTCTTTCTTCGGTACAGGGTACTACAGGGTATGCTTTTGTAAAGATTACTTTTGTTAGGTATGGAAGTTTCTTGTAACTGAAGACTAGAATAATGTTGTTTGGAAGATTTACCACAATTTCATTTCAAAGCATTGATATTTTTGAGGTTTTTTTAACCCACAGCAGGGTCAGGGGTGTGAAGCTGGAAATAGCATCTTGATAGTTTTACAATGTTTTATAAAGAACTTTGGGGGGGGGGGATCATTTTGGAGGAGTTGTTAAGATGTTAATAAACAGGTTTTATTCTTTATATGAAGTATTCAAAATATCCGTGAGTCGGTATTGTCATTAAATTATTTCATTCCATTCAGATCCCTGTAATTAGTATCCTTAGGTATGCAGGAGGATAGGCAAGTGGCAAAGTAGATGTGGAGTTTAATATCTTGTAAGTACTCCAAGAATCTAGAGCATGATACACTGCAGGTTAAGAATGTGTGAAATCAGTCAGACACTGCAGTTTTTCACCACACCATAGCATGTAATGGAGCAAATGCTCAGGCTGAAACTCCCTGGCTGTGGGCACGGCCAGCTTCCAGTTTCAGCTACAGACTCGAGGGAAGGCTACAGCTGAGCCTACAGGGCTGGGCTCAGTTCGATAAAGAATTGTGAGAGATGTTAATGAGAGGTTTACATGAAGAGAAATAGTAACGTTCAGTGTCCCACATGTAGTAATCAAACTTTAAATTACCAAAATCTTAATGCCATACTCCTCAACTCAGTAAAATACAGCCACACTGAGAGCAATTACTAGTTCATTATTTTGTCCTTTCGCATTCTCCAGATGCGTCTTGCATCTTTGTGGGGGTTTTTAGGCACATCCCAGGTCTACATTCTTTAAGTCTTAACCCTTCCTGCATAACTCTATTCTAAAATGAGTAGTATGATAAGCAGTATCAAAATTAATGCAGACATTATTGGCCTTAGAGCCTCTTTCATGTGACGGGACTGGAGAAACCAATGCCACTTCAGACCAAGGACCAGAACAGGAAAAAAGGAGCAAGGAGAAATACAGTACAGTTGCTGCTTGTAGCAACTTCACTGTGATGCCTAACATTCTCCTTCTGTTAGGGGATGAGAGGTAGTCGAAAGACAATCTTTTTTCAGATGTTACCTTTACAAGCTTTCTGTTCAGAAATGTCCATGCTGCCCTTGCTGAACCAACGAGATGTGTCCTGGGAACTGGTAGTGAATAAGGAGACCAAATGAAGACACAATACTGCTACTCTCATGGAATACTGTGGCAATATTCCTAAGTACTAGGTGTTGAGATTTTTAGCTAACAAGTAGGAATTCATCCTGTGCCTGGAGGGAGAGGGGCTCAGAAAATCCGTTCCCTACACAATGAAGCTGGTATCTGGCTGTGTCACCTGCTGATTACCTCTCCCAATTTATTTTATTCCTCACTGACTTTTTTAAAAGAAATCCCAGGTGATGTGAACAGCACCCTTTTTCTGTTGAATCAATTAAATTTATTTCTCCATCTGCATAATTATGAAACCAATTTGCTTACATAGCTGATGGCTTCTGTCTGGATGCAAAAACCATGCTGCACGTTATGGAAATTATGCAAATCCCCCAAGGGCTGTGGGAGCATTAACTTGATTTAAAGCTTCGCCGAACTACAGACAGTTCCTAAACCTTGTCAGTCCTCTTTTTAACCTTTTTGTGCAGTCTGGAAACGCAATAGATTGTATGCAAATAACTGCCAGTGCGTAACACTTCATTTCCCTTGGTTCTGAAACCCATCAGCAAGAGGGTTTTGCTCTGAAGGTTGCATGTGTCTGCAGCAGCTGCTCTTTGACACCCAACTACCTTGGAAGAAAAATAGAGAAATGTGTATTATGTATCACCAGGCCTTAGTGATGGCAGCAAAATGGCTCTTGCTTCTCCCATGCCACGGCGAAGCTCACAGCTGGCACTTCAACCACTGAGTGCTTTCCTGTCGCAGAAACAGGACCATGCAAAGCGCAGGGAAGGATTTGGGTAACTCCCCTCCATCCTCTTTCAGAAGAGTAGTGATTTCTTGTGACAGTGATTTCCCTACCCTCTCCCTGAGGAACAACAGACACAGCTCCACCACGAGCAGCGGTCCTCACAGGAATGGGACGGGACCGCTACCACACACTTTCGCTCGTGCTGTGGGGGGCTGCGGCCACTTTACCCCGACCCGGAGCGAGGGGCGGCCGGCGGGCCGTGTGCGCCTGCGCGGGGCGGGGCGGGGCGGGGCGGCCGGGGCC
>WBNH01007112.1:71741-134860 GCA_013401255.1 Urocolius indicus
GGCCGCTCCGTGCGCGCCAGGCGGTGCGTGCGCTGGCGGCCGCGAGGCGGCCCCGGCCCGGCAGGTGGCTCCTCCGCCGCCACATTGCCCGTGCGTGGCGGTTAATGGGGCGGGCGGGCGCCCGCTGCCGCTCCCCGGCGGCTGGGGACAGGCGCGCTGGCCCGGGGTGGCCCGGAGCAGCGCGGGTGGGCAGGCGAGACGGCTCCGTAGGTGCTGCCTTCTTCACGAGGCGGGGAGAAGGCCTGCGGTGCGTGTCACTGGCGCTTACGCCGTAACTAACTGTAACGAAATCTCTCCCTTGAGCGAACGTTAAAGGCAGTTCTATCAGGGCTCTGTTTTAAGTGGTTAAAACTAGTGGTGGGAGTGCTGTAGCCCGTTTCCTTTCCAGCAGTGGGCGAGTCGGTTTCACCCGAGCCGATTTGCTGAGCTGAGCGCTGTCGCCTTGTTTGTTTTCATACTGTTTTCTCCGTCCTACCTTAAGGGTCAAGCGCAGGTAAACACCCGAAATAGATAATCTCGGTTAGAGGGGTGAGGCACTAGCGTGCCCTGTCATGTTTCCAAAGGCTTTTGCAAAACGACTTAAACATAAGTAGCGTTTTGGTTTGTGTTAGCAAGCGAGCCTTGGAGGTGGGGTGCAGGCGAAGCTCACTCAAAATGTTATTGTTATTGTTTTTAACTGAGCAATATAACAGTTTCACAGCAGTTACTCGAACCTTTAAAACAAGAAACAATGACGCTTTTGTCTCGTTTTATAAAGCGTCACCACAGATTAGTGAGATTGTTGGGTTTTTTTTCCATCTGTCCAAATCCCTGAAGCTAAAATTACAGCAAGAGAAACCAGTTTTATTACCACATAGCCTGTTGATATATTTAAGTTAGTTTATTTTTAGGACTGTTGTTAGGGACACTAAAAAATTAGATTGTTATTGTCGTTCCCACCTGAAAATCAGAAGACAAAAAATATGGAATGTTTTGGGGTTATTCTAGCTCAGCGTACTTTTTACTAATCCTATTCAGCTGTAGTAAAACATTGGATAAACAGTTTACTTAGTTAAGTAAAGTAAAGTTTACTTAGTTAAGTACTTAGTTAAGTGTACCTGTATTGGTAAGATGCACTTCTAAGTGTTTTGCACAATAGTTGTAGGAACTACGGTGCTGTGCTGGAACAGAGGTGGCATTTCTCAGACAGGTGATCATCTCAGCTGCTTTGAGATGGCATATTTAGTGGGAACATGTTATTTTACAAAGTATATTTCAAACAACAAAAAGAAAGCATGTCAAAATGAGAAAGGCACTGCCAATAGGGAGCTTCCCTCTTAATCCTTAATAGTTACATATAGGTTTTGCACTCTGACAAACCGAGGGGTTTATCTTGTGTTGGAGAACTCCCAATTATAGTTGTGTAGTGCAGAAGCTACTGGTAAGAATACCTAATTAATTTTTATGACTGACAGCAAACTTTTGATAACCATTTCCAAGCACTGATGTATGAAAATGCCTTTCCCTTTGGTTTTATATTATGTCCCCCATAAAATAGTTGTCGTACAAATTTTGAGGTGTAACTATTTGTTTGAAAGTTTTGGATGTAGCAGAGCAAAAATTAAAGTGGAATTCCACAAACTGGTATGTGTTAGTGCTTGAAGAGAGTCTGTATTCTTTTGTTGCCATGCTTCAAGACAAAAGACATCAGGAACAGCAGGAAACACTTTCAAAAACTTTTTTGTTGTTGTTCTTTGGTGCAGCATCTTTACATACTCATCTTCAAATCAAAATGTGGTAATTTCTTTTAATATTTGTAAGACTCATTTTTAGTAGCAGAAACTGGAAACACTCATATGCAAAGCTTTAGGTTTTATGTGTGATTTCTCGTTTTCATATTACTATTGTGACTTTAAAAGTTGTCATCTAGGGTTTAGAGAATGCACTGCTAAGTAACAGGGGAAAATGCTCATGTCCATTACTAAACAGGATTTCTTTTTTTTCTTTTTCTAAGTGAGTTAGTGGATGGCTGAATGTTGGCTTGACCATTGAATTGCTGAAATGTTTTGCTGCTTGAGAACTGTGAGAAGGTATGTCGTGTTGCTGACCTAATTTAACTTTAGCATGTGTCTAGATGTTTGCTTATGATTTGCATATATGCAAAAACTGGCGTTTTTTTTTGTTTGTTTCATGCTTGTTTCTTTGGCTTCTCATCTTTACAGCTTGAAGCTTTTACAGAGCATCCACAGCTGAAAATCCCCAAAAGCCAAAAGACTGTCCTTGAGTGAAATGTTAAAAAGGCTCTTGACAAACAAGGGTTTTAAAATAGCTTAATTATGAGAAAGTGGTAGTCTAAATCTGAATATGATATCCAATATATTACTGTGTTATTGAGTTATTAAAGCTCAGTGTTTCAAAATGAGAGAATGTATCTGTCATAATGAGCTTAATTGAACAAAGCTTTTCAGTGCCAAAGCTATAAGCGAAAAAGTTCAACTTCAGAGAGATGTGAAGAAAAAGTAAAAAGAAAGCTGAAGGGAATTATTTAATCAATAAATTAAATCTATCATGGAGTACGATTGCATAATGTGTTCTAGTTAGAGATTGTATTTCCTGTCTTTCATGAAGTGGAGACGGCTGTTCTCAAAGTGGTTGTGACCTTGATTTTAACACGAAGCCTTTCTCTACTCTTGAAATCTGAATGCCGCTCTTAGAACAATCCTTGCTCCTTGTGAAGAAAGCCATGATCATCTTTCTTGCATTTTCTTTCTCTTAAGTTCATTTTAATGCCTTTATTTTGTCACTTCACTTGAAGGATGCCTTAGAGTTCTGTCTTTCACCTTCAGTGAATGAATTCTTCCTTCTGTCACGCAGACTAATTTTGGCCTTGGAGCATTTCTCTTTTAAGCAAGTTCAAAATAGACTTTTGGCTGGAATCCTGAGCCTTCCTACTAGCATGACACTGTTGTTTAGATTCAACACAAGAGATCTAAAGTTAAAGATACTTAGCCATATTTCTTGTAGAATACCAGGTGGAAGTTTATGATTAATAAACTTGGAAATATGATGAATTGTTTCCAGGTATGTTGGAACCTTTTTCGTCACTGCTGGAAACAGCATGCAGTCCCACTCCAGAGTGGATGTGGGAAATGATGTACCACTCAGGTGAAGAGAGCTCCTTACTTTGTCCTAGCAGCTGGGTCAAGGAGAATGTGGGTTTCTTGCACAGCTGTTACTCAAAACTGCTATCAGATAGGTGGCTGGTAATTTGTTTTTCCTTTGTTGTGAAGTTGTTTTGCTTTTTACCACTTGTGCCTACTTGCTACAGAAAAAAAAAAAAATCTGTTGGGTTTTTTGCTCAAGATGTTTATTTTGGTGTTTCTGGTTCCAAAATGGTAAAGCATGTGACCAAGTGGACTTTGATCCAATGTGCTTTGGTTCCTTCCTTGCCAGTTCAGGTAGAGACTTTTTTGCTGTGTTGCTGAGCAACTGTGGCATGCTTTTTCTGGGAGCTTTTGCTCTCCATAAAAACATGATATTGCTTTTGTGCTACACCATCTCCTACTATTTTGAGTAGGGTCGTGAGCTATAGCAGTGGCTGGTTTTAGAGTCTTTCTGAGATGCAGTAAAAGAGAAGGTGTTTGCCAGAAATACATTTTGTCTTTTTTTTTTTTTCATCTTCCATTTAATCCATAAGGTGAAAATTGTTTTTCTTCTTAACAGTTAGAAACCTCATCAATCATCTTACGTTACAGGCTTTCCATCCCACTTGTCTATGAAAACTTCTAATGTGTTCAACAAGCTGACTTTTAGGAGCTACTAATTAAATATTTGCCCACCTCTTAGGCAGAAAACATTAACTTCTTTCATGTTTCTAATTGGTGAGCTGGAAAGGTTGAAGGAAAAAAAGAAAAGTAAGGGTCATTGCATCTACTTGACAACTCAGCTGTTGTCATTTTCTTTACCATCTGCCAAAATGAAAAATACTGCTTATTGTCCAAGCTCGAATTTGAGGACTTTCTTGACTACTTTCATCAATTAAAAAAAAAAAAAAAAAAAGTCTCACATACTTCTGTGTCCAGGACGATTATTTGGTCTAGGTTGCTGAACAAATAGCTCTTTGTAAAAGTCTTGCTTACTGTTATTAGTTTGATGTGAGTTGGAAGCAGCTCTGTCTCCAGTCTGCCATGTGTTTTCCTGTTTGGAGGCTGCAATTTGAATGGTACTGTGAGAAGCCAAACAGCACTGTATTGCTTAACAAGAGCAGAATTCTCACCCTTCCGAGCTAAAAACTGAAGTGAAGATTAATCACAGAGAAAGTGGTTGGCCTGTTGAGTTTATTAGCCTGTGAAATCAGCACAAAGATAAATCTATTATTCAGTATTTACCAATTCACATTTTCTTGCAGCTTTTATATGTACCGTCTCTTGGTAATTAGTTTGCTAACCTCAATATCAGCTTTGAGCTGTGGCAGAAATCTTGATGGTCTTTAATTCAGAACTGCTTTTTCCTTCTGTTTCAGTTTTCTACTACACCAGTGTGCTCATTGCAGAACCATTGTTTTATTTACACACAATTGGAGGTACTCGATCTTATGCTTTCTGAACATCCTAGAACTTCTTCAACTTCTGATCTTGGATGAAACAATCTTCTTTGCCTACCACTGACACTTCTTTAAGTCCTGATTTTTTTTCTATTTCAGTGAAGATCAAAGGGCAAAAAAGTACTGTCTATTTACTTGATACCTTCTGTAAGAATATGTTTGCGAAACTAGGTTAATTTTTTTTTTTTAAATGGACACAATTATGTACTAATGCAGAACTTCTTTTGATTGACTTGTGATTATTATTACTGGATAATACTTTATAGTCTTTTGGCACTACTTGAAAGGTACTGGCTTTGGCTTCTTAACTGGGAAGTTCAAAAGTATGTACGGGTTGGATTTTAAGAGCAGCTTCAGAAACAGCTATAAAAATATTATTAAAGCCAGTCTTCATCATTCAAACTACTTGACTGGAGAATTTTGATTTGAGCCTGCTTTGAGAAAGTAGAGGGAAAAGTTACTGTACTTATTTATGTGCCTTTGGGATATGCCATCTCTCGAACCTTTGTGAGTCTCAAGGGGAAAAATCCAGAACTCAGACTTCTGATACCAGTTTTAAATCATTGTACTTGCAAGTGTGAATGTTTACTCCATTCTGTCACATCCTAATGTATTTTATATCAGTTTATCATTTGATTGGTTGCATCATGCATGAACATTTTCTTACTTTATTAGGTTATGTCTGGAGAAGATATTGTTACAATGCGTTCTTCAGTCAAGAAATTTGTCAGGAGCTGATGCCATCAATGCTCTCAGACCTTTCTATTTTGCTGTGCATCCGGATTTCTTTGGCCAGCATCCCAAAGAGAGGGTAAAAATCTTTTAGTATGCTTTCTTTGTAAATGTGTCATACATCAAGGATGGAAACTTTCTATTTTTTCTGCTGCCAGAGAAACAAAAGTAATATTAGAGTTGAATGTGGTTGTTACCAGAGAACAAAAATATGTACCTTTTTTATTTTCAAGCAAGGGTAGGTCCCTTAAACATCCATTCTTTTAGTCATATTTTATGTTTATTTGTTAGAAGGAAAATACTAAGTGCTTCTGGACTAATTTTATAATACCTGATACTTCGTATTTGAACCAATGGATTTCTTTAAGCCTTAAACATTAAAAGTGGTGGCTTTGAATGTACAAGAATGTGCATTTCACAATTTATTACAGCAAGGTGATTATTAATTTATGCTGAGAATATAAACTGTGCCACTACTTGTTGAGAACAGCTGGCAGTTTGTAAAAACTAATTCTGCATTTAAAATTACAACATTTAGATGAAAAAAATGGTCAGATTCATCAGATTACATTCATGAAATGTTGGTTTGTTTTCCAAACAGGAAGTAAATGAAAACTCTCTGAAGAGGTTAAATGGCTACTTGGAGAATCTACAAAAACCGGGATTTCGCTCCTTTAAGCCAACTCAGCTTACTTTTTATGTAAGAGAAAGAGAACGAAACTCTTCTAATGTTCAAGAATCCTTCGGTGCTTCAGGTGCTTTTACATCATGCAGAATGTTGTCATGTCTATAGATTCTTTTAGGATGGTTACTTAGCCTTGTGTAGTCATAATGACTTTTCAACCGAATAAAATCCTGTCAAACCATGGAAATACGTGTTAGATCAGACAGCTGACACCCTCCAAAGTAATTAAATATCTTAAGCTTTAAAAAGCCTTGGAAGAGTGAGAAATTATGAAGTTGGGGTCAAGTTACAGTATGAGAAAGTTAGACATAGGTTAACATAAATGATGATTTTATCTGCTTTTTATACCGTTGTCATGTTTAAGTGGAGCAACAGCTGGCTCCTTGTTTTCAGTGCAAATAATATGTAGTACACAATGTCAAAGGGCTTGTGGGATCAGTAGGAATTTATTCTCTAAGAAGAAGTTGTAGAACATCTGAAGCTTCAACTTACCACCTTAGCTTTGACATTACAGAGAATATTGATGGGTTTGTAACAGTGGTTTTTTTCTACCTACATGTTTGTCTCTGATGTACCAGTGTGCCTATCTAACAGATGAGGTTTATGTTCTATATCTTGCTAGTCAAAACTCTCAAGCAAATTAGGAGGGACTCTAGTGCTAGAAAACAAAATCATACCATTTTTCAAGAAAATAGTAGTGTTATATCCAGTCTACTTAAAATAACATTTGATCTGGCAGTTGGGATCTGCTTTGGAGTTTGATGCTTGCTTTTCAATGGGATGATTAGGCCCAGTAGCTAAGAAATGAGACTTAGAATTTTGGCCAGGGTATAAGTATAATGTTTTGTTCTAAATCTTCTGTTGGTAGCTTGTGAGGAAATGTTGTAGTACTGTGTTTCTACAGTAAATTGTATCAGTAGTAACAGGGATTGTGTAGAGCTATTGGACAAAACTGCCAGTGCTGAAGTGAAAGCATTCTTTTCTCAGTTATGCTACATTTACAATTAGCTGAAGTTTCCAATGTGTCCAACTATTCAGATTGTTAGAACAACTCTATTTATATTTTTGGACACGTAACAATTTTAAAGGTTCAACTGCACATGAATTTTGCAAGTTATATTGCAATAACAGTGTCATCATAATTTCGATCTACGTATGCCTTGTTTGGGCTCTTGTATTGCATTTTAAATCGTTTTAATTACCTTATACTAATCTTGTGGGACTTGTGTTTTGTAGGATTCCGAGCAGTCAGTTTTACATTGCATACCAGGGATCTTCTGAGCACGGTATTAGATATTCTCAACTCCTGCAGTTTATCTACAGAGCATATTCAGAGTTTGAATGTGAACTCTCAGCCCCACAAGGAAGGAAGCAGCACAGCGAACAGACCTATCAAGTGGGATAAAACTTATTATTCATTTACTGGATTCAAGGATCCTGAGGAGGAACTAGAACAAGCTCAGAGAGTGGAAACAACTTTGATGTATGTACCTTTAATGTACCTGTTTATTTAACAGATATATTACAACCTAGATTGGTCTTATTCTAATGCTGAGTTTTTAAAGGCAATCAATAAATAAATATTCTGAATGATACAAAACTTTATTGTCCAACATGTAATTTTGTCATACTTTTTATAATTAAAGAGATTTCAGATGAGCTCCTGGGACAGCTATAGTGCCAGCTAAGCTGAGGCATTCTTGTCTCTTTGCCCAGCATTTGTCTTTGGTCAGTCTAGTTTTGGCTGATCTAGTTTTTCAGTGTTGTGGATTATTGGTGGCAATTCAGGAGGAGGCGGAGGTTCCACTTGCTCTGAAAAGCTCCTTACCTCTTACAGGATTTCCGTAACACACAACTATGTGGCTATTAACTTTATTGTTGTTATTTCAGTATCAGATTCTGTTGGGGGTGGGAAATAATACAGGAAAAATAAAGTCAGAATGTTTTAATTTGACAGATACCTTAGTGTTGTGCTTCTGATTTGTTGTTCAGGATGTCATGTTTAAATTGAGGCAATTATAAATACCAAGCTTGCATTATATGCAGCATATTGTGTATTAGAAGTTGGTGGTTTATAAAAATCTGTATGTGCTTGTTTTGGGGAAGGGGGAAAAATACTGCCTTGAAAACCATTTGGTAACAATAAGACTTAGGTGCCATTTGAAATAAATGCAGAGCTTGTGGTGGTAGTCTCTTCAGGGCAAAGAATGCCCTTTATCCTGTCTAGCACCTCGCAAATAAAGCTGCTATAATATATGCTACTGTAAAACATTTAACTGAGATTTAACATACTAGGGAACGTTTTTACTTATTTTTATGCATTTACAAGAAATGTCACAGACAGTTACATATTAACAGTCTGGTTTTAATCGCTAGCCCTTGGCATTGGGCTTCTCTTTTTGCTTGTAAGTTTGAGGGGATTTTTTCCACTTATAATACATTATGAGACTGGAATGATTTGTTTGTTAAAAAAAATGGAGAATTAAAATAATTTATGGTATGAACAAAAGCTTAATCTCTTAAAGACTAGCTTTTCCCTCGAAAGAGAATGATCTATTTATTGAAAGTTTTTAGATATACTCCATGAATCATGTTTGCCTGGTTGTGGTTATTGACAAAAGAACTGTAAAACTTTAACCTGCTTAATCAGTGTTCATCACAGTTCTGTAAGAGTTTGACCTAACTTGGCTCTTCACTACCAACTCACTTATTTGGTAGTCTACTATGATCACTTCAGTTGGGGTTTTTTGTTTTTTGAAAGGCTGATGTGTGGGAACTTCTTTCATTAAAGCCCTAAGTTCTGAAGCTACCTCCACTAGATCATCCTAATGAGCAGTGCTATACCTTTCACACCTCTTAAGTCTTACAGTTGTAACACTGTCAGTATCTCTGATCAAGAGATCCCTAATCCTTTTAGCCGGTAACTTGAACTAAAATGTTAACAGACTTCAGTTGTACTGTTTGCCTGAAGGATAATAGAGCATACCTCTACTGTTGGCTTTCTTCCTCCTTCTCTTTCAGATCCTGGCTAGATGATAATGAAGCAAGTGCAGTAAAAAAGCTGAAAAAGAGTTTGCCACTTAGAAAAGAACTAGAACGTTTAAAATTTGAACTCTCTCATCAACTCCAGCTCTCGGATATCAGGTAATAGATCAGTTGGACTTGCACGAAGACAGTCAAAGCAAGGAAATGTTTGTGTGATACTATGCCATGAGCTTTAAAGGCTTCTTCCAGCAAAACAGATATATTTTGTATATGTAAAAGTGTTATTGCACTGAATAATACTTTTCTAGAAGAATTCTATCCAGACAGAAGTTTCCTGTTACAGTCTGCTCAAAAAGACACCTAGCATTTGTAACTAATAACGTTGGCTGTAGTTAAGGCAAACACCATAAGCACTTGAAATAGAACCTGTGCACTTGCATTAGTTTGAGTGTTTTGCTAGATAAAATTGACCTTCATGAATTCCAAGTGAATGTCCGCAAAGGCAACTAGATTGTCAGTGGAAGGCAACTTTGCACGTGGTACATGTTGACATCCTGTGAAGGCTTATTAAAATTTTTTTTTTTTCTAGTGCCCTTTCCCCCATGCTGCAGAGGAAGTGGAGATGTGCTTGCTCGAAAGGGCTGAGTAGAGTTGGTGATCTTGATCTTCAGTACATTTTCCAGGGAATAATTTATAGTCTTTAAATTTTGTGCCCTTGGATGAAAATATTCCAATGTGAACTACTCAGGATGGGGAAATGGCAGTGAGGGTATTCAACAATAGAAAAATAAACTTTAGGGTATTCTTTCAAGGGCTAGTCTGTGAAGTTCTTCTTTTAACCAGGAAAGAGAGAAAGTTGGAGCTTTTGGAATCATACTTCTGATTTTTTTCAGCCTCTAAAAGACCCTGACTTCAATAAAGCTGCACCTGCTTTTTTTTTTTTTTTTAAACATGATTTCTAATCCTCTCCAGTTGTGCCCTGCTGAGGGATTTTAAGTTTCTAAAATGGTCTTCAGTATTAAATGTGTTGGTTTGGTTTTATTCATGGCTTATATTTAATTTTCTTGTAGTTCATACTTTTTAAATATACCAAAACTATTATGTTCCATGAAGAGTTACTAACCTTCTAAGAGTTATAGTGTCATTATTCAGAAAAGAATGTCAGAATTCTGACAAGCAGGTATCTCAGTAAGAAACTACTACTTGTGATCCTGCAGCCTAATGTTAGCGTTCAGAGAAGTCTGGAAAAAATAATGAGGTCATTAGCTTTATTCTGTGTGTAACTTTAGGACAGCTGAAGAGAAAGCAGAATCTATAAGCCATTCTTTTATGTTCCTGTCTGGTCCTGTTAAAAGCAAAATGATCTTGCTAAATAACAGTAAATAGTTATTAGAATGACTTGCATTAAAATACACTGAATTGCCTCTTAAGTGCTGAGGTGTAGTACTGTTCCCTGCATCCCCAAGGCTGGGGTTTTGCCAGTTAGGTTTCCCTAGATGAGGTGATGTGGGTGACCCCAGCCAGCTCTGAGCACCTCCACAGCTGCTCACTCAGCCACCCCCAGTGGGATGAGAGGAACAGAAAAGCAAAAACAGTAAAACTCACCGGTTAAAGTAGAAGTCGAAGTAGAAAGCTGTGCAAAGCAAAATGAGGAATTCATTCACTACTCCCCATTGGCAGGCAGGTGCTTAGCCTCATCTAGAGAGCAGAGTCTCAGCATGTGTAATGCTTGCTTGGGAAGACAAAATGCGATAACCACGAGTGTCTCCCTGCTTTCCATAAGCATTTGTTGCTGAGCTGACATCATATGGTCTGGAATATCCCTTTGGTCAGTTGGAATTGCCTGTCCTGGCTGTGTGTACTCCCAGCTTCTTGCCCACCCCAGCCTGATGGAAGGGTACAGAGTGGGAAGAAAAAGTGAAAACCTGGTCTCAATAGCCTGCACAATAGCCAAAACAGTGGTGTGTTATCAATGCTGTTTCAGTAAAAAATACAAAGCACCAGGGTACTATGATGAAAATTAACTCCATCCCAGACAGACCCAGTACAATAAAGGAATGTTATTTCCCACTTTGAGTTTTATGTCAGCTAGAAGTTTGTAAAAGGATGTAACACTGGTCCAAATGTATTATTTTAATGCTTTTTGCAGTGTAGTTGTGTTTATCTGTCTGTGGTGGAAGAGATGTCAAAACTATGTATATTGAAGCTACCATGTAACACCTGGCTCCTGTGGGCTTAACAAAAACTATGCCACTGTACACATAGCAATTTACCACTGGAATCATAGCAATCTAGGACTAGTAACTCAAAGGGAGGAAAGAAAAAAAGAGACAGTGTTCTTACACAGTATTTGCTTCTCTAGACGAGCATTACCCAGTGTAAAAAAACAGAAACAGCATGCTGCATCACTGAAGCAAATATTGGGTTGTCTGTCACTATTTACCTATTAACCCTCTTCTTATTGGGGGAGAGATTTGCAAGTTCTGTCTGCCAGGTTTTATTTTTCCAATATCTGGGTTTATTTTATTCCTTTTTTTTTATTATTTTGGCACTCACTTTAAGACAGACTGTGAAATTTTATTCAGGCTTTTTATCTGTTCAGATAGCATGTGACACAGCTTTTCAGCAGGCCGTTGCTTTTATTGGTGTTGGAGTGCTGCTTTGTTTGATTTTGTGTTACAAGGCCTTCAGCTGCATCCCAGCTTCTATGGGTTTTTTTTGTTTCTAATGAAATGCCTTCAATTATTGTTATTTAGGTGGCAGAGAAGCTGGGGTATTGCTCACCGCTGTAGCCAGCTGCACAGCCTGGGTCGCTTAGTCCAACAGAGACCTGAAGTATTAAAGAATGTTAAAGGTATTTCTGTTGCTTGTTTCATGTATCCTAATATAGTATTGCTTCCAAAATGAGCAGGAGTCTGCCGTGACAAGGGAGCTCTAGTTCTTTTCACAAATGCTTTTGATAACTGCAAAAACAAAACCTGCCAGGCTTTACCGAAAAGCTGGTGAGGCTTTTTAACTTGACCTTTCCTTATGGCATATTGGCTATGCTCAGCTTCTGTTTCACTGCTTAATAAGTGTAAATTGAGTGAGTTGAAGACACCAGACTTGGTACTAACAATAAAAGTAAAAAATCTGAACTTCTGGTGGGATGGAGATAGCAATGGATTGTTAACCCATGTTAGAGTCAGGAAAAAATGTGAGTAGATCCCCAAAGAGTAAATATAAGGAAGATTTGCTAGAATACCTTTAAAATAGTATTCTCTTATCATGCATGTTCCATAAGATACCTGTATTAAAGTCTGCATTTTCTCAGGAAAAACTTAAAATGTTCTGTAAACCTGACCTATCATTCTCCTCATACAGATGTTTGACCTTTGGCAGTAGCTGTTTCTTTTAATTGTAACTCCACAGTTCGTGCCAGTCTGCAGCTACTCGGTTTTGAGTGGCTTTCATTTGAGGCATCCTTTGTCAAAAGACAAAATGAGTAGGGACAATAAGTAGTAGTTTTAAATTGTGTCAAGTTTCAAATTAGTTTCTTTACTGAAGTAAGCTAAGGATTTCAAGTGCTAGAGAAGTCAGTCTTGTGAACCTCTTGCAGTGTCTGTCTTTGAAGATCTTTGATAATGTACTGGTCAAATACCTGTCAGTCATTATACAGATACAGTTGATTTTGCCTTGAGGTACAAGGATGGACTAGATGCTTCAAAGTCAGGTGTTGCTCTTTGTTCAGAATTTTAGAAAACATTTCTGAAAGCAAGATTTTCTGTTTAAGCCTTATCTTGTAGATTAATCCATCATGCTTGAAGACTTTTGTGGAAGCTAATTTTGAGAAATAGTTGCTTGTACTTTTACCCTAAAGAACTCTTGAGGATCAAAACTGATTTGTCCTCCAGAAAGTAAACCTAGTGTTATCTTTTAATGTCATATCTATTCTTGCTTTCTAAGAAAAAGTAAAAAACTAATGTGAAAGCTTTTCTTCCAGCTTGCATGTTGCAGAGTTCTGTGGAAGTAGTGTTGAATGGCTGTGCTGCAGCCTTTATTTATATATACCTTAAGCAAATATTTCCTGCTGTATACATGACTTGTACAGATTCTTTAAATATGTTGGCTGCTGAGATTTTACCTTATTTTGAAGGAATTCTTTGTGAGAAAAAAGTCCAATTAACTAAAAGTCTATGAAGTTTAAACAATGCAAACTCTAGGTAAGGAGATTTGAAGAATTACTCTTTCAAATGCTGAGAATAACAAAAGCACCTACACGTGTGTGTTTGTGCTGCAGAAATGTGTTGCTTATGACATGTTAGCAGCATTAGTTAAGCCTTAAGCAATTGTGAGAATGATTGCAATAACCCAGATCAGTAAAGAGCTTTGTTTGATCTTTAGGGCGCACGGTGGTATTTACAGACCGTTCAGGTATGAGTGCAGCAGGCCACATAATGCTGGGGACCATGGATGTTCACCATCACTGGACCAAAGTAAGAAGATTTCAAAGTAGATGATAATGCCTTTTATTAAGACAACCTTTTTCAAACCAAATATTAACCAAAATATGAATTGGTGCAGATAACTTATGAGGAATTTAATTTAAAGCAAACGCATAGCTACTGTGTTCAGCATAACTGTGTACACTGCCTTCTAAATTTAATCCTGTGACAGACTGTTACTAAAAACAATCTTTGTCAGATCTTTACTACTGCTGCTTGCACTAACAAGTCAGTCCTACCCTTGATTAGATATAAAGAAAAAGTGAGATTTTGTGCAACGTTCCAGTCTGTGTAATCAGCACTGGCAGAATATTTCTTGATCCATAAAGAGCTTCTTCCCCTGAAGAATTCAGGAATTGCATTCATTTTTTTGTAAAAATGGGACTTAAAAGGAGTTGCAAAGTGATTGTTTCAGTCAGTGACTGCCAACCAACCCTGGCACTCTACTTTGTTCTTTTAGGCAGATTACATGGATGTTGCAGAAATGTACTGATGATGCAAATTCTGCTGCTGCTTGTGTGAAGTTTTCACAAGCTTTCTGGCATACTAAATGATCAAGTATTGTATGCAAAGGACTAGAAATAAAATACACATTGATATCAGCATTTCCCTTAAGGAAAACTTCTTGCATCCTTTGTTCCTGAAATATTTATATTTCTGTCAAAAATATTCCTTTGTAAAGGAGATAATTAGTGGAATTTCATAGTTGGGGAATTTCTGCCAGCTAGAATATCAAAATGTTCTATTTCTATATTCCAATCAGTGAATAATATGAAAATTTACTACTCAATCCGAAGCTTTCTCTGGTGATTGTTTGGATTTTTGACTGCGTATGTTTCACTGAGGGAGAAAGCAAACCATGGTTTGTTACTATGAATGATGCACAAAGAACTTAAACTGAGAAACTAGAATTTCATGCATAGCTTTCTGCTCTGAGATTTGAGAGTGTTGATAGTCACTGGAATAAAAGTATTCTTGTGATTAATACTTAAATAGATGCTGTCTTTCTCTAAAAGAGGAATGCTTCCTCTTTATAACGTTTGCCAAGGGGTTTTCTGAAGGGGTCATATATCTCCACAAAGTATTGTGCAGATGGGATAATGTGTAGTTACTTGTGGTGATGCTATTTGCTCTGGAAGACAAAGAAGAAGTTTGTATTTGAACCTGAAAGCAAAAGCTCTTCATTTTAAGATGTACTGAAGATCATGTTAAAAATTACACAGAAAAAGTCAGTGAAAGTCTTTGTGAGATTCGTTAGCCACTTGGATTTCAGAGAGCAGGATTCTTTGTCAAATTCTAACTCATTTTAGAAAGCAGCCCAAAGTGCTATTACTTTTTTTATTAACTATTAGAAAAAGGAAGGAGTAAAATATTGTCAAGTGAGTCTGTGGAATGCTTGGTCAGAACTACAATGTTTAGAGGATTTTTGCAGACATAACAAGTGCAAATGCTGAAACAATGGATTTCATTGTGCTGAAAGGTGTTCCAGTTCTACTCTTGGGCTTCTAAAAAGATTGTTCTGAAATGACTTGTTCCAGCAGCACTATGTGTTTTTGTGTGGAAAACTATGTTATAGTAATAACTGGGTAGATGGTAAGTAGTGGCTTTTACTGCAGACTTTTTCACTTGTTACCCTGTTCCAGCCTTCTCCCTATCACGCCTGTGTGTCGGCTCACAAGTCTGATTGCTTCTTAACCTGTTCTGGAACAGGTTTTGTAGATTAGACATCTGGGACTTTCTTCTTTTCTCCTGTCTCTTCAGACCCAAAATGAGTGAGGTTTTCATCCAGACCCTTGGAAAGAAGTAGTTCCAGCAGCAGTGTCTTCTCTTTAGAAATGGTATAAATTAGGCTGGCAAAACTACATTTGGCTGTGTGAGGAATAGCTCTACTGCTATAACTGTGGTGATAAGTATTTTATGTAGGCCTTAGATTATATTTTTTTTATCTGTGATTTATTAATTTTTGTATAGAAAGAGGATATCCATCTATCTCTTTATGGCCTTTTGTTGCCTTTATACTATAAATACTGACAATACTTATGAGCTTACTTCATTACATCTTGCCTTAAAATGAATAGATGTGATAGTTCTGATTTCTTTTGTATTCTTTGATAATGTTTGCATTGTTAAATGTCTCTTGCTTTTCTTTTATAGCTTCTTGTTATTTTTTTTAATTGATTCTTACTATCCTTTATAACATAGGAAATATTTGTGTGTGTGTGTACAGATTTTTGAGAGGTTGCCGAATTATTGTAAACTTCAGAATAGGCTGCTGTTCTTGGAAGATCGGATAAGCCAGCTTCTGGGAGGCATACAAGTAATATATATTGAAGAACTGCAACCCCTGATGACTCTAGAAGAGTACTACGAGACTCTGGACTCCTTCTATAACAAATTATGTGACAGTAGACTACCTTTTCATCCTCGCAGTCTACGAGGCTTGCAAATGATTCTGGAAAGGTAGGTATTTGCAGGAAAGGTTTCTCTCTTTTAGAGCTTTTACGGGGTTTTAGGGTTTGTTTGTTTTTTTTGTTATACTAATTGTTGCTCTCACTAGAAAGAAAACATAATCTCGCATTGTCATTATGTCAAAGTCATTTTGTTTCTGAGGTTTTTAAGTGTCATTTTATGGGTTAAGAAGCAGTTAAATTGAAGAAAATCCTGCTTTAATTTCATTCAAGTTAGAGTCAAAGTTTTGACTTTATATTAGTGTTGTGCTGGGTTAAGTCAAAGATTTTGTTCTGTCAAGTCAACATTTAACCGTGTATGATGATGTTGCTGTTTATTTGTGAGTGTTGTTGACAGTTGCTTTTGAAATGCAATTGTTAAAAAGCTTTATGTGTGATACCTCTGTATTCTCATGAACTAAACGTGAGTGACTTTTTTTACCAATTATTCTGAGTGTGGTTAATTAGTAATCCTTTATGAAAATAACGAATTTAAGTACTTATGTTTAAAAAACAAAACGACAGAACCTACAGAACCTAACTTGTTTTTGCTTTCATCATGTTTCATTAGTGACAGATATGCTCCCGGCCTACATGAGTTTGGACACTTTACGATCCCAACGGTTTGTGATCCAGCAACCCTTCAGTGGTTTATTTTTTCCAAAGCACAGGAAGCAAGAGAGAATCTGAAAAGAAAGGAGGAGTAAGTGTTCAATACATTTGGTTCATTAAAATATTTGCATATCTCATGTTGGGTTCTGGCTTTTTTTTTAAGGAGGAGAGCTTTGAATATTGAAGTCATACTCTTTTGGTGTGGAAAAAAAAAAACCCTTCTGTTTATAGAAGAAAACTTACCCATCAGCTTCACTAAGTCAAAACTTTGTGTTCAGTGACCATCAACAGTAGTAGAAAACACCCATCTTTCACCTTATAGGAACAGTTGTACTTTATTTGGAAATAAAAGGTCTTTGCTTACAAGGCAAAATTGCATCCTTTTTTTTCTACAATTACTTCCCCAGAGGAGAGGTAATCCATTGTAAGAGACCTTTTTGTTGAAGAAGGAAAGCAACAAACTGATAATGCTTATGCTATGACAAGAAAGCAGTAAGATCTAATTAAAAACAACTGAGACCCACTAAGGAATTATTATTTGTAGTTGTTTGACAGCTAGTCAAGGAAAAGATTAGCTAGCAGGAGACAAGGGGAAGAAAAACAAAATGAGATGGAATGATAAGAGAAATATGGCCTTGGTTCTCTTCCACAAATGAGAGAGAAGGCAATAGTGAGTCACTTAACAGCAATAGTACCCTACTTAATATTAAGTCCGTGACTTGCAATATCCATGAGATCTGTAAATTTTATTCTTGACTTTATATGTGTCTTTGAGGATTAAGAGCATGAAGTAGAGATACTGGTTTTATTTTGAATAAAATGTTAAAGGTAACTGGGTGTTACTGCCCTTTTAGAGATTGTTACTGCGAGTTTATTTTTCTGCTTTGGAAACTGTTTAATGAACTCCTGAAATACCAGAGTGTCCTGAGCGTGTACAAGATGTGTAGATCCAGGTATGTTTTTTGTGAAGGTGATTTCAGGCATGAGTCTTACTGAAGGCTTTATGGTTATAGCTCTGTTAAGACCTGATTACTGTGTATTTCAGAGATGGACTTTGGTAAAATATGGATGCTTGTTCCATAATTACAGTGCAGCTTGGTTTTGGTGTATAACTGCTCTCTGTGTAGCTGTCCATATGTGACAGCTGAGAAAGTATAGTCTGTAGAGGTTGAGGGATATTGTAGCAAATGTATGCATTTGCATCTGGGTAACTCACTCTCCAAAAAACCTCATGCTACCCCACATTTTAAAGACACTAGTCCAGGAAAAATGTGAGATTCCCTTCAGTATAAGCAGCTGTGTTGTAAGAATGTAAGAGGCAAACTACCTAGTTCTTCTGTTGTGCATTGGATGATTGCTGGTTTCTATAAGATTGTAAAGAACACCTGCACTGGGTCATATCCAAGGTCTATCTCCATCATACATTAGCTTACAAAAGGCTCTGTGAACAGGGCAAAAAGTAGGGTGGGTTTTTTAGCTCGGTACTCCTCAGTTTCTAACCAAGTGCTCTTGAGAAAATACCTGAAGCTAGACACATTATCCCAAGCATTCAATATATCTCTTCCCCTCCCCCTTAATTGTCTGATTAATTTTTTTTTACCAAATTTATACTTTGTGACTCCAAAATATCCTGTGGCAGCAAATTGCACAGTTGAATTACATATAGCTTGTATATATGAAGCAGGGAATAGGTGTTCTTTGAATTACAGACCTGCAGCCTAATGATTTCACTTGTCATCCCTTTATTCTTGTGATGTAAAAAATACAAAACGGTCATTCTGTATTTATCACCTCCTACCTTTTTTTTTTTGTGGGTATGTCTTATTTCCCCTTAGTTGTCTTTTTATTGAAGCTGAAAACTCCCATTTCCACTTAATGCTTCCTTGAAAAGAAGCCATTCTGTATTTCTGATATTCCTTAGACTCATGCAGTTGCTAAAAGGACTCTGAGGAAATAGGAAAATATTTGGAGATGAACTGGATTTACTTTGCACGTGGAGATGAATGTTTTACATGCAGTAAAGGGTGTAGTGTAGCTGGAATTCTGTATGACCTGATGCACTGGGGAGTTCAAACACTGCTGCTGTAAGAAATTCTTACCTGTGTGGATAATGTCAGTTTTCTAGTAATGCAGGATTTAGTGCGGATCTGCTTCTCCTTCCCCTGCTTTTGTAAAGTATCCATTTTGTATTGTGATAGAGGTGTAAGCCTCCTTGTGGAAGCGACTAAAAATGACCCTGCGGTTCTCACTCTGAGTGGCTAACTTGATATCCTTCAAAGGAGCCTGGGATTTCACAGAACAGGAAGGCTGAGTGCTCAGGTGTTGTAGAATGTGCTCAGGAGGATGGTGTGGATACGGTCAGTAGAGAGGGCAGGTGAACTTATTCCAGATGAAATCCCTGGCTCAGTTCATCCCTGACTGTCAGAGGTGTGCAGAGCTCTTGTACAGCAATCTGAGTGCCTCAGCAGCGGGTGATGCTGTGCAAGGACAGGCAGGTCCCATTCTGAGCTCTGGAAAAAGGGATGTTGAGTCCCTTGTGCTATTCTCACAAGAATCAAATAACGCTGTTGCAAGCTGACTCTGGAAGGGTAGCTATGTTAATGTGACACAGTGCCTGAGCTAGTAAGGCTTGCTGAACCTGAACGGTTTGCACTGGATGATCAGTCACAGTTCCAGTGACTCTTAATTAGTTCTGCATGTTGACTTTATTTCCGAGTAGCTTGAGATTGCCCTGCGTTGTCTCACCCCTCTTTGTCTGAGGTGAACAGGAAAAAGCATCTGCAAGCTATGAATTCAGTATTCACAGAATCACTGAATGGTGAGGGGTGGAAGTGACTTCTAAAGATCATCCAGCCCAACCACCTGCTAAAGCAGGTTCACCTAGATCAGATCGCACAGGAACGTGTCCAGGCAGGTTTGGAAACCTCCAGAGAAGGAGACTTCACACCCTCCCTGGGCAGCCTGTGCCAGGGCTCCCTCACCCAAACAGCAAAGAAGTCTCTCATCATGTTCAAAGTGGAACTTCCTGTGTTCCAGCTTGTGCTCGGTTACCCGTTGTCACTGGCCACACAGAAAAAAGACTGATAGAGTCATTTAGGTTGGAAAAGGCATGCAGTCCAACTGAGTCCATATGCTTCTGTAATTAGTAAGTTATTAACACACTCAATATGCATCAGGTTACTGACCATGTCATCTCTTGTTTTTGATGACATGCAAGGTTTGTCTTAGTTGAGATGACAGTAATTACAAACAGGGTTTTATTCTTAAAGCTTACACTTTAAAGGTTAAGTACTTTACTCTCTTACATGAGAAATGGAGCCTCGTGTACTTTTTATGTTGGCATTTTTCCCTATTAACTGGTGAGCAAAAAAAAAAAGTCATGGTGCAGGACGTGACTGTTGTCCATGGTCACTGGAAACATGTTGAGTCCAGCCTCTGAGGTAATAACCTGCACAAAAATCTCAGCTGTACCAGAGCTGCACTTGAAGTGACACCTTTGCTTACATGCCTATAACCTGCAAACAGACTTACTTCAAAGTGCATGTTTTATTTACGAGATGAAGTTGTAATTTTGTCACTGTGTGTTGTCTTCCTTTGCTAGGATGATGATTACAGAAAAAGAGCTGATGGATACTTCCACTGAAAGATTTAGTTTGGATCGTCTGTATAAGGAGCCGAGTGTGTCCAGTGCTCAGATGATAGACTGTTGTAAGCGGCTGCTGGAAGAGTCGTTGCCGTACCTCCAGGGCATGCACCTTTGCATTTCCCATTTCTACTCTGTGCTGCAGGATGGAGACCTGTGTATACCTTGGAACTGGAAAAGCTAAGGACATGTCTGATAATCAGATGGATTGTTTATTTTCTGCAAGAAGCTATAAATATGAATGTTTTTAAGAGTAAATTATTTAAATCTGTATTTTGATATCAGTATTCAGCCCACAGTTCTCTTCTGACTGCTGCTCAAAAAAGGATTGGAGTCTTGGGAGTCCTAGACAATTTGCACAGTATTGATGGTTCTGGGAAGGTCATCTGCACATCCTTCCTACTGCTGGAGGAGCCCCAGTGTACAATAGCAGTTGTGAAACCGCATTTTTGTAGTGAACTATGAAAATATATTAAATTACAAGTCCACAAAAATGTTTGTGTATCTTGAATATGTATGAACATTGACACGTGGATCATCTTAAAGTCTGTACTGCTCAAACCAGACGTGACACATTATCTTAGGGAATTCACTGCATGCAGTGTACCTAAGTTACCTTAGTGGCAATACTGGCCTTTCATATTACTGTCTAGGACTGGGTTTAAAACATACTATTTCCTTGCCTTTTGTTTTATAACTTGGTCTCTGCAGTAGAGTTTCATACAATGGTCCAACATCGTTGCCTTGGAATTTCAAAATGTGGCGGTTGTGCTTCCTGCAGTTACTTTAAAGGAGGTCTCGTTCTCTTTGTTTCCCAGTGTTTGCTCCATAAATGCAGACAATCCTCTTTACTTTAGTCTACAACAGTTTGCAAATGCCATTCACGACACTCAAAACCCAAGTATTTTGATGTGACATCTAAGGAAAGGAAGCTTTGATTTGTGTGGGATTGTCTGCAAGAGTAAGTACTTCTCAGTGAGAGGAAGGAGTTTGCAGTAAGGCAAACGCCTGGATCTTTCCTGGTACTTTAATCCTTGAAAAAAAGAAAGAAATAAAGAGTAAATGCATGTCAATGCTTTTTCATTGTACTATGTGCCAAGATGCATTTTGTATTTGGGTTACTACTTTGCAAGATATCTTTGGAGAAGAACCAACTGCTTGACATTTCTAGAAGTGAATTCAAGTTAAACAACTGGCAAAAAAAGAAAAGAAGGAATCGTTGAGTGCTTACATGCCTTGTATTTATTTATATTTGTTTTCAGGGGGGAAATTGTTGTGGTTCTCTGTTTTCTCCTGTTTAAAATGCTCAATGTCAAATTGTTTATTGTTGTTACCAAATGTAACCCCCCACTGTGATCTCAAACATGCTTATTTTGAAACCTTGAGGCAGAAGCTGTAACTTTGATTAACTCAGGCCTTTGATTCAGCTGAATTGCTAGCAAGTCCTGTATAGATTCTGAAGATTAGGTGGTAGTTTCTTCTAAGCAGTTATATGCCCATGACTCATCCTCACTCCATCTGGCATTGGTGACCCTGTCAGTATCCCAGCTGTGCTAAGCAAGAGAGCCAGTGCTGGCAGTTGTAGCCCGGCAGTACTCTCTGTAGCTGCCCTTTGCAAGTAGGGCATCTTGGGGCATAAAAACTCAGTGTAGTCATGTCATTCTTTTCTTGCTTGAATTGAATGAACCTCTACAGGTGTTGAGGCAAGAAGCAGCTGTCCAGTTTGACTTTAGAGAAGATAAAGTCTAAGTGAAGGCGCCTAGACTCAAAGAGCCTGATGTAATTCTATGAGGACTGACACACCACAGAGGGCAGTGATGAGAGCTCGGTGCCTTCACGGCGTAGAAGACACTAGGACTGGCTGAAGGAGAAGATGTAAGCTGTAAAAAGCCTTTGTGAAACGGCCTGGAATGTGTCCATAGTCAACTGGGACAGTGGAGACTCTGACCTGGAATATGGGGATGGGAGTTGGCAAGGGGGAACAGGATTCAGTTTAAATGTGGAAGCAGCATAGTTGCTGTTAAATGTTTCCAGTCTGGGAGAGATCTGAAAATTCTTGCTATCCCTTTTTAAGGGGAAGTAGCCAAAATCCAATGTCAACGTGTCAGCCCTTAAAGTTTAAAAACAGCTTGCTTTTCTGAAGATTCCCTCCGGGCTTGGGTCTTAGAAATGTGCACTAAGCCAAGGAGTTCCAGTCCTGGTGCTACCCCACCAGAGAGGTTATCAGCTTAGGTGCTGTGGGAGTAGTCCTTCCCTTCTCTGTTGAGTATTGGATTTGCTTTTCCTGAATTCTGAAGGAGATGCGTGTGAAAATCTTTAAAACTGCTCAAAAGTTAAGCAATATAAAAATGGAGGTTGTGTGTAGGTCAGTAATTCAGCATGGCAAGGATTGTGTCTTAACAAAATGATTTTGTAGTGCACTTTCTGGAAACTATTTTACTGCAGAACGGTCAAATTGACTTTACAAACACATGGGCCTCCCAGCATTTATTAGCATATTTAGAGGAGCAGTAGAAACAACAAGAGGATAAACTTAACGTGTGTGATGTAGGTGTTTATTTTGATTGGCTTATTTTAAAGACTGTTCCAAAAGTAGCAGAGAAATGTCAATTTAGGTAGGAGTGCATGTCAGAGTTATGTTTTGGTTTCTGGCATTTTAATGGGGGGGGGGGGGGAAGGTTTAGAACTCTGAAAGCCTTGTGTCACAATGGCAGGGTGGAAATAGAAGATTCAAATCACTGTCCATGCAGAATGCCTCAAATTTTGCTCACCAGGCTGTGCTATCAGCTCATTGTGGAAACAGATTTGAATGAATATTAACATCTTCTGTAGCTTTACGTGGTGCAGCATTCCTGCTTGTTCTGTGGCCAGCAACCAAAAACACACTTGGTAGGAAGTTTCAATAAGCATTCTCTTTAAAAACAAATCCTAATATTAAATATTAGGTCAAGTTGATGTCTTGCTGTTTTAATCATGATTGTTTGGCTTAGATTTGAGGTTTTCTCCTCTTGTTTAGAAATCTGCAACAAACATTTGAAAGATAAATAAGAATCTCTACCAGTGATCAAAGACTTGAAACGTGCTGGTCATCCGTCATGAGCCAATAAACCGTGGTGCCCAGGTCATGTCACTCAGCCTCTGAGAAGAGTTTAGTGTTTTAGGGCAGCTGCCAGAAGGAAATTCAATGCTAGATTCAATGCTAGAATAAAAGACTTGGGGCCTTAAGACAAAATTTATCACCTTAACGAGTTGTTTTGATGCTGTTTGATACTGTGGCCTTGACACGCACGCGGTGGCAAACAGCAATTTCCATTTTGTAGGGTGTTGGCATGATGCTTTACAGCATCAGTTCTGTAGGAATGCCAGCTTTATAGGCTCCTGCCTGTGTTTCAACACCTTGATATGTGTTTTTTACTGTTAGAAATTATGTGAGGTGATGCCTGTTTGGACATTGTTCTTTTGCCTATCAACTGCTGTGATACTGTCTCTGGAACTATAGTAGGCTTGTATTCATATTTTCTGAGACTTTCAAAATGTTGATGGTGAATCTTCAGAAACACTTAAAAAGGGGAAAGTCTTCCAAGGAATTAGAGCTGATGTGTCAAAGCATATCCAAAATTCATCAGAACTTTTCATGGGGAAACATAGATCTCATGTAGTTTGTGTCCATTACAGTTAAACTTATTGAGGAAACTGAAATTTTAAGGCTTATTAATTTGAAGTTGTCCTTCTGAGAATATCTAGTATTTGTCTGAACAGGGTTATCTCTGTGATTCCTTGGACATGAGCATGTACTGTGTGTCTAGTACATGTATCCAAAGATGAGACTTTCCTAATATTTCTCTATAAGCTTAACAGTATACAGATTCGTAACAGAGCAGGGCAGTTGGGGAAAAAAAGAAGACAACCTAGCTGAGAAAGAAAAAGCAGAGCTTTAAGTAACTTCAAAATGTTACTTTAAAAAGCTCAGAGTTAGAGATAAGCTTTTCTAATTTATATTAATACTAGGGTATACTTTAAAATATGAGATTAAAAGCTGAGATCTTGATTTTCTCATTGGGAAAAATGTTTAGACTATGGAAGGCCCTGTTAAAGCTATACTGAAGTAACAGAAAAATAGTCTTGTTTTGCAGTTTGTCCTTTTCAGCTACATATTCCTTACACAATTGCTTAAATGCTGAATAATTTAGTACTTCATTTTTCCTAAATCCTCCAATGGGGCACTGTGTGTCTAAGTAGCCAGCCTGGTTGATTATGGTCCCAGTGATGCCTTGAAAACAAAAATGCTTTTGAAGATATTTTATTTATTAGAGCTGAAATTTAACATTTTTTTGCCAACTTTTACATTCTGAAATTGTATTTTCTGTGATCCTCTCTTTCCATGGCTTTTGGCTATTTCTTGTGTGGCTCCATATTTTAGCCATTTTAAATTATTTTTTTAACCCTTTTGAAAGGGTTAAACCTGACACAGGTTAAATCCTGACAGGTTTACCTGAAGAGCACAGGTTTAAAGTGGCCTTGTCTGTGCTGTGGACTGTACTAACTGCAGCCCCACCAAATATGCCTTAAATTGAGCTGTGTAACTCTTGGATTGTGACAGGGGAAAAAGATTTCTGGAAAGAGAGAGTGGCTGATGTTTGTGCCAAATGCAACAGCTGCAATGACAACACGAAATAGGGTTTGACATGGAAGTTAGATGAAAAGAGCAGAGTTATAATTTTCTTCTTAATTTAGCTCCAGCAGCCCTACCTAGTTGCTCAGGAAGACACAAGGCAATTTGATGTACCTTAAGATACCAGTCAGCTTTAATTTCTTTTTGATTGTTTCTCTTTAATCAGCCTCTCTTTGTCATTTGATTTTTATATGGTGCAAGGCCACAGTTGAGCAGTCAGCTAATGTCTGTGATAGCTGTGAGCACCCTCACTGTAATGGGATATTCTGGGACCACTTGCTGGAAGCAGCAATCGGATGAGAACCTGATTTACTCCCTCAAGACTGCTCTGTGATCTGGCAGCCACAGTTCAAGATCAAGGCGTTTCCTTGATAGTGCTTTATCCAACCCACACATTACTTTACCCATTGGTTTGTCAAGCTCCTGGGAACCTTGTGTTCTGGGTTTAGTGGGATGTTTCAAGTTCATTAAGTCAGTGGGTCATAGCTGAGGTTTTGAATCCTCCCTGGTTTTAATTCAAAGGCCCTAGTAACTCCTGGTTTTTTTGGTTTGCATTGGTTTCAAGACAGTTCATCGAGGTAGAACTAACTTCTACACAGTCACACAATGCTTAAAAAAAAACAAGTAAATGGAAATCCCTCAATTTCACACTTAAATAAAATTACTAGAAAGTACTTGAGAGGGAGCACTGCACCTAACTTTAATTTGATACGTCTCACCAATCTGCAGCCAGGGCAGCGTTGTGCAGAGTCTGCGTGATTCAAGGCTCACCCTACTAGCAGGGACCTGCGAAGGTGATGTTGGCTTGGAGAAGCAGAGCTACCAAAGGTGAGTCAATGCTATATTCATCAGGACTGCCTAAGCAGCTCCAGGGGAGGACAGCCTCTCTGGTGAGGTGGCCTGAGGAGCCCTGCTTGTTCTAAAAAAAAGCAACAAACACACACAAAACCAACCAACCAACCAAATGAACAAAACCTCCACCAAAATAAAAATTAGGAAGGACCTTTTTGAAACTGCTAACTGGTGTTGTCACAGTGTTGAAGAAAGAAACTGTTCATGGTGTTAAAAGACAATTCTCTGATGCAGTTTTGCACATATCAAGTAAGGGAAGATTCCTGAAGGATGATGCTGCTATCTGCAAATTAGATGATCCCTCTTGCCAGGTGATATTTAAACAAGGCCGTTGGTGTATTGCTTGATCAGATGCACATTCCTTTCTGTTTAATCTTTGAGCTTGTGAGACCTTTCTCCAAAGGTCATAAAGCATTAATCTAAATGTGACTAACCAGTTCATAAAGGTTTTAGCAACAGGGAATCTTGTCTTCGTTGGTACTTACATGCTGCCTAGAATAGCTGGGTCTCTTGTACTCTGTATTGCTGCCAAAAAAAAATCACATTAATGAATCAGAGTTTGGAAGCCTGTATTTTTGCAAATGTTTTTTCACTCCTCAGATCTTTGCTTTCCTGGTATGACAAAGTTTGGAGGCAAAACAAGCTGTACTGTAGCTTGGGGCGTGTACATGCATTCTGGTTTTAACCAGAAGAAATCTGTGCTGAAGATTCCCTGTCTCAATTTTGAGATGGTAAAAAGTGAGTGGGACAAAGAGCTCTGCAGGTCTGAGCCTGGCCAAGTAGTGTGTGTGTGTGTGTGTGTGTGTATATATAGATGTCTTGTTACTGTGTAGTTCTTTCCACCTTTGCTGGGTATGGAAACCATCACCCGTCCTCTGGCAAGAGCTGCATTTCATCTACAGTTTATGCTCTGGTCTAAAAATGAGGACAGAGAACAACAAGGTTTAGGATTGCTGCAGCTTGACACTTTGCTCACCTCCTTCCTAATGTAGTTTGCTATGGCCAACACTCAGTGGCAGATCTTAAAAGCAGGTTCTATCTGAGTCGTAGATTATACTACTAAGTGTATTTTAGTAGCACGTCATTTTCTGGGTGGCAGCCCTTTGAAAGCTATAGGGACCTTATTACCTCTGCAAGTATCTTCAGATGTCTCCAACATCAGGTCTCTCTCAGAGTCCTCGAAACTTAATTATGTCTTAATTTGAAAAATCACTTGCTAAAAGATCCCGTTTCCTCCAAGCAAAGCTGCATAAGGCTGCATAGTGAGTGTCTGCCTAGCTGATTGGCACTAGAAGTTTCTTTGGGAGAAAACGACTGCGGTTCTGTCTAGTTATGCATGTCCAAATTTTGCCCCCTTCAGGTTGTTCTTGGTAGGTGCAAATGACAGACCAGTTTATTCCGTTTAAAGGCAGTTATTAAGAAGAAAGTGTGAAGGGATTGAGTGTTCAGCAGATCTGTCTTCCTCTTTCCACCATTTGTTGTCTCAAGCAGTGGCTTCTCCACCTCGAGGGAGCATGGACTATTGGGTGTGACAGTGACAGAGTTTGTCAAGAAATTTAAAACCAGAGTTTCCAACTTTCTGCTTCTAATGAAATAAAAGCTTTCTGGGTGCAGACTGTCACTCTGTGCCTGAAACCCTCATGCTCCATCATAGCCTTACTCAGCCTGCATTCAAACATATCCTGGCATGCTGCTGGTGGCAATCCCTACAGGCTTCATACAAACACCAGGTCATCCATGGCCCAGGATCTTTGGGAACTCCTCTCTTTTTCCTTTGGTTTAAAGTTTGTACTGGGTTTTATGTTTTTTTTTTTTTTTTCATTGTTATCTTCTTTTATTATCTTCCTTTATTGCACAGATAAGCCAGCCTTTCCTAAGGAGAGAATTTCACCTAATACTAGGTGAAACACTATTCTGCAGTGCTAACTGGAAGCCTAGATGCAGTTAGTTAAAATGGACCATGTTTCCTATTGATTACTTTGTTCTGTACAAATTTATTTTGCAGCCAACTTACTGTACAGAATTCTTCTTGGATAATGAATATATTAAACATTTGCAGCATCACCCTGAGGCAGCAGCAGAAATTGTCTCCCCACTAACCATATATGATAGCCAGCTAAACTGGATAGGACCTTGCACAGATACTGCACCCTTGAAAGACCTGCAGAGTTCCTGGTTTCTGAGGGAGTAAAAGTGAGCGTGTAAGTGAGGAGAACTGCACTGGAGGATTTGAGCATTATTGTGGTGCACCGTTCAAGTCATGGAGTAAGTGTTTAGGTAAGAGGCATAAACAAATGATATGTGAAAAACAAATTGGAGTGGCTATAAGCTCTCCTGGTGTTTCTACTTTATTAATCGTTGTAAAACTCCTACTCCCCAGGTTCCAACCTTGGGATTATCCTGTATAGGATGAGGATGTTTAGAGTGAAATGTTGTGCCCCGTAACTTTAACCATAGCATACGTCATTAAAAATGAATGTAACGGTCCTCCAGGATCCCGCTGTGGAGGCAGCAAACAAGCATCTCGGTTATATATTGTCTTCAATTATTCATTAAGAACTACAGGGATTTTCTAGAACACATCTCTGGCAAAGCTCAGAGCTGTTCTGATCTCAGCAACAGAGCTCTGCTACTTAGTTTAACAAAAATGGACGTGATTTCCCTGTTGGGTTTCTCTGTTAGAACTGTGTAATATTTTATCGCATTTAATAAAGTTTATTGCAGACGTGGCTTGGTATGAGAAAAATGCTGCTGGTGAGGCTTAAGCATCATTTAATTTTGGATGGACATTTTGCCAACGAGAAGTTTAATACCATCACCATGTGTATGAGCATGATAAATAGTTTAACACACAAATGGCACAGCATCAGCATGGATAATTTTCCTGCACACCCAGAGCCATCTTCTCAGCAGTTGGCACTCATGGTTACATTTTTTCTGTCTTGATGCTATTCTGGTTTGGACTTTGTAGTTGTTGCCAATTCTTTGATTATTTTTTCTTCTTTAAAAGCAAACTTGTTTTCCTCAAAGAAATTGCTGAATGATGGAGCTGCCAGTGGCGCATCCTCTCTCTGGGAAAGGGCCTCATTCCAGCTTGTGCACTTAGATGTTCAGTTGCAGGGTCTGTGGGAAGGTTGTGTCTGGGAAAATGACACCAGTTTGAAAGGCAGGGTTAGTTCAGGTGACTAAAACGGTGTAACCCCTTGTGTGGATAGTTGTTCCAGCATTGCATTTTCATTTTGGTTCTTATGTTTCCTTAAACATAATATTAATTGTTCCAGAAGTGAGTTCCCAGTGGAGAATTACACCAGCATTACCATACGTTACACTTACGATGGCATCGCTTTTGTGGTGACGAGCTCTTGTGTGTCTTCAGTGAAGCTGTTTCTGATTTATCCACCATGGCTGATGTATCTTAAAATATTTCCCCATTCCTAAAGGATGGCATTGGAGTTTGGTGTTTCTGTAACCCATTAGATGCTTTGCATCCAGAAACCACATTCAAACAATGGTGCACCAAGTGTCCTGGGTTTCTTTGTGTAGGTTTGTAATTCCTGCTACAAACAAGTCAAATGCACAGATTTTTCTGATTTTTTGGTTTTTTTCCCCTTGACATCTTATTTTGAAAGGTAGAACTTGCTTTCTCGTGTTGTTTTACTGCCCTAACAGGAAGGCAGAGCACAGCGAGAGAGTTTGGCACAATTTTCATCACCATCGTAACTGAACATCCAACAGCAGCAATGTGACTTTTCTCTCCCACTGTAAGAAAGGTCAGAAGAGAACACCATACCTCAAACTGCCTCTGCAACAGCAGGCACTCATGCTGGAAACCTTGACAATTGCTTGTCTCTGTGTTTTCATCATGCAGAGATGTGTCTTTCCTGCAGGATTCCTCTAGAAGGAAGGCCACTTGCCTTACCAGTGATGTGCTGCTCCAATGGCAAAAGGTGAACACTGAAGCCAGACTTTTCCATTTGTGGCTACTCTGCATGTTTGCCCACTGACATCTCCAAACCAGCTTAGCTGCAGGTACGTGTGCCAGGACCCACTCCTTTCTCGCTGGCAGTGTGTGACCTGGAGGCTGAGGTGATTCTGCACTGCAGGCATGAGGGGAGCCAGTCAGCTGCTGTCATAGAATCATTACAGTTGGAAAAGACCTTTAAGATCACCAAGTCCAATCACTAACCTCACACTGCCAGGCCCATCACTAAACTCAACCATATCCCTCAGCACCTCATCTGTGCATCTTTTGAATATCTCCAAGGATGGTGACTCCACCACCTCCCTGGGCAGCCCGTTCCAATGCTTCGTAACCCTCGCAGTGAAACAGTTCTTCCTAACGTCCAATCTGAACCTCCCGTAGTCCAACTTGAGCCCATTTCCTCATGTGCTGTCGTTCATTACTGCAGAGAACAGAAGGGAAGCCGGGCTGGCTCGAGGGATAGCTCAAAGGATGGATGGCAGGGTGCAGTCTCCCTCAGCAGCCAGGAGCACCTGGAGCCACTGGAGGTACTGCTGGGGTGGTTTCTGCTTTACTTGCTTAGGTGGATTTTCTGGGAGAAGTTCTGGATTTCTTGACCCATGTTTTCTTTGATAAGCCAGATTTCATATTTGACATGGTGTGATGCAAGATAGCCCTCACCACCCTGTCCAGAGGGCATCCATCTGTATTGGGAAGAAATCTTTGATCTTCCTGGTCAGACTCTGTTCCAGCTTTAGAAATGCTCCTGCCCTTTGAATGGGGGGCGCTTATCACCTGGGATGGAACTTTACTCACTTTACGTATGACTAATGCATCAATCTATTTTGTGATAAAAATATCATTTTTAGACCAAATGGAGCACCCGAAGTACTGCTTTTCCACACAGACACATTTTCCAGATGTGCCTTTTTATTCCAAGCATGTGTCAATCTGTGTGTATTTATTTGCTATTCGTACCTTACAAAGCCATGCAGCTGGGGCAGTGTGTGCCTGCAGCATGCTCCTGGCACTCAGGGTGAGGAAAGCTGTCTCTGTGGGGACAAAAGAGCCCTGAGGTGAAGTGAAGTTCGAGGCCAGTCCCCATGTATACCCTACCCATCATTCATTTGCAAACCTTCTGACTTTTAACTCGCTGGATCATCTGCTAAACTTCCAGCAAACAAAAGATGAGTGATGGTGTTATGTGACAGGGCAGCTCAGAACATTCAGCCGGCTCCAGCCCAGAGACGTAGGGAAAGGGCTTGTGAGTACACAGACTGCACTCGGGCTATGGAGACTCCTAATCCTCCTTCCCCGGCACCACCTCCATCTGTTCTTGCTGCAAGGGGAAAGCCTAGATGATCCTTTACTCTGGTCTTTGTAGGACGAGATTCATTCATACTGGATTTCTCAGTCTCCATCATCTCTGCCACCTCCAGGAACAGCATGAATCAGTATTTGAAGACCCCATCAATCTGCACAGAAAGGTTAAGAAAGCAAAAGCATTGCCAGCGGTTTCTGACCATTCAGTCACGAGCTCTGGGAGAAGCAGTTCTTGGCCCTGTGACAGATGTATGGTGGAGACCTGGTAAGGGCTAGAGTCTGTTTGCAGGACTTGTGCAGACCTCAACAGAAGGAGAGCATTTCACTTGTCCCTGCGCGGCTTTTAAGTCCCCTTCAGACAACCTGGCTGTGAGGGCCAGTGCTGCTTGCATTGTTCATCTGCAATTAGGATGCTTATATCTGTTGTTACATCTGCTGCTGCTGAGGGCCATGAGTCAGCAATGCCTGGGGAGCACTGGAGCCTGGGGACTTGCAGTGAGCAGGCTTGTCTTGGTGGGGTGAGGGACTGTTGCAAAACCTCTCACCCATACCTAGGGCTCCCCACATGGGGGAAAACACTCATCCTCTGCAGGGAGCCTGGCCAGGAATGCTGAAGGCTGCTTGGAGCTGGGGTGTGAGGGCTGTGGTGGGGCAGGAAGCTACTTTGTACTGCACTGTGTGAGCAGGAAAGCTGTGGCCCTGACTAAGCTGAAGGCTGGGGACCAGTGCCAGGGATGCTGATCCCTTGCCAGGATGATCCAGGGCATGCAGGGTGGCTGGGCTCCTCCTGCTCGCCACTTACAAAAACTATGTATGGAGTCTCCTGGAAATGCTTCTTGTAGTGGAGATGCTTAGGTTTGGTACAGGATAACTATGAGAATTCTAGTCATCTCAGTATGGAAGGGTCACACCTTGGCAGCTTGAGACTGCCTCAGGCTCTCTAGGGACAGAATTGCCCATGGGCCAAAGTTTCCATAGGTTTGTCTTATGTCCAGGCCTTATAGGTGGCTTTTTCCTCCTGAGTAGAATCATAGAATCATTTTAATTGGAAAAAGCCTTTAAGATTATTAAGTACAACCACTAGTCTCACACTGCCAGGACCACCACTAAACCATCCATGTCCCTCAGCACCTTATCTATGTGTCTTTTAAATATGGCCAGGGACAGCAACTCCACCACCTCCCTGGGCAGCAGCCCATTTGAATGTTTAACAACCTTCTCAGTGAAAAAGTTCTTCCTAATGTCCAATCTAAGCCTCTCCTCATGCAATTTGAGCCCATTTCCTCTTGTCCTATCACTTGTTACTCAAGAAAAGAGACTGACTCCCACCTCACTACAACCTCAGGTAGTGAAAGAGTGATCATGTCTCCCCTCGGTCTCCTCCAGACTAAACAACTGCTGTTCCCTCACCTCTTTATAAGGCTTGTACTGCAGACCACCAGCTTCATTGCCCACCTGTGGACACTCTCCAGCATTCAGTTTCCCTTTTGTAGTGAGAGTCCCAAAATTTAACACAGTATTTAAGGTGCAGCCTCACTAATGCTGTACAATGTAAGTTGTACAGGGAGACAATCATTTGCCTGCTCCTGCTCGTCACACTATTTCTTATACAAGCCAGGATGCCATTGGCCTTCTTGGCCACCTGGGCACACTGCTGGCTCCTGTGCAGCCACTGTCAATTAACATTCCGGGGTCCTTTTCTGCCAGACAGCTTTCCAGCCACTCTGCTCCAGGTCTGTAGTGTTGCCAGGGGTTGTTTTGGCCCAAGTGCAGGAACCAGCACTTGGCCTGGTTGAACCTCATGTGACTGGCCTCAGCCCATCGCTCCAGCCTGTCTGATTAAGGGCAGTGATAGCCAGGAAGCAGCATACCTAAGGTGCTCCCAGTGGAGGACAAAAGGGGGTTTGGAGGAAGCTTGGTGTAGCAGCAAAGCTGGCTGTAGAGGTCTGGCCACAGTCTCCATGGCCCGTCCAGCACCTCTGGGAACAGGCTGACAACCCCACATCTCCATCACTGCCACGTGCCCTCTCCCTGAGTGCAGGGCCGCAGCTCCCGGCCCCTGCTGGGCACAGCACCCTGTTCCCAACGCCTCCACATGCTGCCACCACCACACCCCCAGAGCACAGCCAGGCCCTCGGCCACAGACCCTGGAGCTGCAGTGCATCGACAGGCTCTTTAGGGTTCCATTAGCCAGCAGAATTAATTATAGCCTGTCTTCTTTTATAGTCCATTTAAAGACAGAAATATCCAAGTTCTTTGTACATCTGGAGGGTTGCATTCAGTCTGTCGGTCCAGGTCAAATCTTTGGATCTTATTTTTAACACAAAATAGAAAATGTCTGGTTTTAGCTTACCTGTTTTAAAGATTCATCTACTGCAGGGTGTGGTCTAATGTAGAATGAATCTCCCAAATGTTTTAACAAAGGGGAGGAGGGTGTGTGAGATCTGGAGTTCTGTCCTGCCAGAGGAGCAGCCCTGCCAGCACGATGAAAGATATTCCACCGGGGGATTTCTGACACACGCTGCCCCTACATTTCTGGTATTTATTATAGAGGGAAGGGAAGACAAAAGCTCAAGGGAAAACAAAAATCTAGGTCTGCCTCAGGTTATTACAAACTGAGAATTGATAGGCAGTCTCAATTGCCTGTTGCTAAGCAGCCAAGAGAATTGGTTGACCATACCCTGGGCTTTAAAACAAAAAAAAAAAAAAAAACAACCAAACCACAAAGCAGAAAGCTGTGTGTGTATGTGTGTGTGTGTGTGTGTGTTAAGGGCATATGAAATAACATGTAAATATCATATTAGCATAGACCCCCTTTTTTGTTGTTGTTGACTGGTTTGTGAGGTGCTGCTGCCTAGGTGAAGTGAAACAAGCCAGGCCTTGGGTGGGCAGGACAATGGGGGTTTTTAAAATAAACAGAAAAAGAGAGAGGGAGAAGGAGAGAAATTCTGCCATGTCAGGAAGGCCAAGCAGCACTTCCTTGGATTTTAAAGAGTCCCTTCAGGGCGTGATCTTGCATCCCCCTGAAAAGCAGCATGCTGATAGTCACAGGGACCAATTCCTGGGGATCTAAGTCCCTCCTCTCCCAGACACTGTCACCAAAGGGGCCTTCAGCATTGTTCTTTTTCCAAACGCCGATGTATAAAACAGCGTAAAGCACTGAAGAGCTCACACCCCTCATTCCCAGCTTGCTTTTGGCAGAGCTGTGGGAAAGGCAGGATGCAAAACTCTTAGTGGGTCAAGTAACAGCCACTGCAGGAGGTCCCGGTAGCCCCAGGGGAGGAAGGCAAGAGCCCAGTCCTGGGGACACCCTGGGCTTGACCCAGCCTACTCAGCTCCTGGCAGTTGGGGGACGAGAGTGGGAGAAAACCTGTGTCTGTCTGGAAAAAAATGCTCTGACAAGGTTTTGGGGTTTTTTTGTTCTTATTGCTCAGCTAAGCTACAATGCTAAAGTAAAATGAATGCCATGTTTGGTGAATGAGGTGTTGATGCCAGCTTTGCTACCACCACCCTTGATTATTTCACCCCCTTTTCCTTGTTTCTGCAAGCATGCTTTTGCTCATCTTAAAGGGAAAAAGCCCAGAGCCTATGTTGGCTTCCAATAATCAGTTTCTAAATCAAAGATGTCTGTGTTCTGCCTCTACCATCCCGGTACAAATCCCTCTCTTGCCAATGGCACGCACAGGGTTATCTCGATACAGAGCAGACATCTGGCAGTGGCCATGCTCCTGTGCACCAAACTGTGTCTTTCCCCCCATCACCTGGAATGAATCCCTGTGGAGGCTGCTCCAATGCTCCCTTCTCCGACCAGCTGTGTATAGCACATGCTCCTCCCTCTCACACATGCTGAGTAGACAGGGGAGGATGTCGGTCTGTGGGGGATTTGGGGCGTGAAAGCACCCAAGTCGTTGTGGCTGGGAGCGTGCATGGGCACATGGGGCAGGATGTGCAAATAGGGGTGTGCAGGGAGGAGTGGAGAAAGCAGCAGAGCCACACTACTGGACAGGGTCAGGCCACCCCTGCCCCCACTCCTTCCCCAAGCATGAGCCTAAAAATAGATGTAATCAGGTTTCAAAGAAGAAAAGAAATGAAAAGGTCAAGTGTCAGGACCTTAGACATGCTCTGAGGCTGCTTTTCTCCCTGCGTGGCTCGCCTTCGCTGGGCCTCCTGCCGGTGTTTCCGGACCAGAAGCGGCCGGGGCGTGCGCCCTGGGCACGGCCATCAGCTGTGGCCTCTGGGCGGGGGGTTCTTCCTTTTTGTCCCTCCCTGTCCGCCTTCCTGCCGCCTGCAACTGACTCCTTCCTCGCCTGGGGAAAAGCCCAGGGCTCCATCCCCAGCTCCGTGCTGCAGTCGCTTCCATTGAGGCTGCTGCCGGAGCCTTGCTCCAGGCCGGGTGGGTGCAAGGAGGCACAAGGGTTGGGTTTCCATGGGTGGCTCATGTGGCCACGCTGCTCTATCTGACTTTGTTCAAATCATGCTATAATGAAGTGGCACGTTTCATGCTGGGAAATCAAGACCCGGAGCTGTGAAGGCAGAGGATACGATGTCTTTGCAATGATGGTCTAAATTTTCCTAGCTAGTGAGAAATTTCTCTATCCTCCTTTGCTGTTTCCCCAGCTCAAATAACTTATGAAGATGTTGGGTAGTTGTTTTTAATGTGTATGTGCTGTGTGCAGGCAGGAGTCAGGACTCACGCTTTGCTGTGTCTTTCCCTTTTGTGCAGTGAGGAGCACATGTCCACTCTCTGGGTGCAACCAAATAGCCAAGCAGAGCATTCTCTGTCCCTGCCAGCAGCAAGTCCGCCCCAGTAGTCCACATATGAAGCTGAAGACACCGTGTTTCACTGTTCCTTGGTGTGTACGAGGCTGGCACAAGTGGTTGAAAATCCACTCTGTGTTCTCCATTTGAAGATGTTCGTGTTTCCTATTGGGAGCATTTTACTCAATGGTGTGATTTTCTTGCAGCAGCAGAACGTAGCAGCACAGCAAACCCAATCTTTGGATGCTTTCAGCTCAGAGCATCACAGGGGCAGACAGAATTGGCACCACATCTTCGCCAGAGGATGCAGGAGCTGGTGAAGCTACAGGTAAAGCTCTGATAACACGTTTCTTCACTGGGCTGGGGTCTGTGTTTCTGGAGAGGCCACGCAGCATTGGTACAGGAGAGGAGCCTCTTGCTCAGCACCGGGAATGCAAAGCAGCACTGCACCCTCCTCTCCAGGGCTGGGGGCAAGAGAGGAAAAAAAAAAAGGCATATTAAATAAACCTTGACATTTCTGAGGTGTCAAGAGTTATTCCCACCACTTGAAATATTCAGCACTGCAGCATTCTGTGTGCAGTGCTTCTCTGGCCTCTTGCTTCGTCCCCTGCTTTTATCCTAAAAAGCTTCTGCTGCCGTGTGCCCTGCGCTTTCCTCCTGTGCCCCATACAGATCAACTCTTGATGGAACTCTAGATGCCAACATGCCTCCCTCTTGCTCCCCGAGATCTGCCTCTGTGATGCCAGAGATGAAAGCACTTGATGCCAGACCACATGCAGTCCCAGGAAGGACGTGGGGGCTCAAGGGTGCCATTTCCATGGGGCTCCTACAGGCTGTGCCTCAGCTGATAGGGACATCATCAGCAAGACCCTGTGGGCTCCCAGGACAGCAGCACCCTAAATACTTTGATGACTGCTTTGATGGTCTTGAGCACAGCAGCACCATGCTGCTGAAAAGTGGGAAATCGTATTTTATGAACTGAAATCTTGCTCTCACTGAGCTGGGGAGGCTGTGACAGGCTCACTCTTCTCACCTCACATCTGGTCCAAAAAAACCCTATGAATTCCTATGAGCACAGATTGCAACTTCTAAAAGCTAAAGAAAACTTTTCCCAAAAGCTGACCTGCTTGTGCAAGGAAAACTTGCCTCTACGTCCATCTTAGCTGAGCACCTTGAGCAGCTTGAACAGGGGCATCAAGCCTTTTACAGGAGGCTACTCCCAAACCTTGTGATGTGCAGAGTGACCTCTCCAGTCAGACAAAGAGCCCCACTGGCAAGCCTGATGTTTTGTTCAAGTGTTTTTTTCCACTGCATTGGCTAACTTTGGTCAGACCCTCAGGCACTTACCCACAAGCAGCAGCAGCAGCAGCCCTGCAGAGTACATGGCAGGGGAACAAGAATATGGCAGCACGCAGTGCAGTGGCTTCTGCTACACAGAGCACATGCCCATGACATGCACCAGGGCAAACCCTGTGTCAGGGCCTCTGATGCATTCAACAGAAACCCAAAATGCTTGTGCCACATCTGCTTCAAATTTCTGCTGCAAGTGGCACAATTGCACACTGGCTTGTTTTTGTGGTTTAGGCCCATCTAGGAACAAAGGGCCACAATCAGCCAGGAGTACCAAGGACCTTTTAGAACCCGTTAAGGACAGGGAGGGCTCAATTGACACTTCTGTCTGGCAAAACAGACCAGGCTACTCAACTTGGGAAAGAAAACAAAAAATTGATTTCACCGACCGCCAACCAAAACCATAAAACCCCCAAACATAACACACAGAAACCAACACAGAGTGGTACAATGATGAAGAGCACAACCAGCCCTTTAAGACCACCTTCTCCCTCCCGCCCCACTCCTCTTCCCAGGCTCAGGGTCCTGATCCTTGTGTCTTTATCTTCTCCCTCCCTGAATGGCTCAGGAGGGGCAGGGAATGGGGGGTGTAGTCAGTCCTTTCCCAATGGCTCCTGCTGTTTGTCTCTCCTCAGGGCAGATGGGTTCCTCGCTGCCCTCACTGCTCCTCCACAGGGTCCCTCACAGGCTGGGCAGCCCTGCATGGGCTGCTCTGACGCGTGTTCATCCTGAGGGCTGCAGCTCCTCTGCCTCCTGTGTGTGTCTCTGTGGCCCACAGGCTCTGCAGCATGGCCTGTGCCATGGCTGCCTCCTCATACAGTCTCCTGCCTGTCCGGGTGTACTCACCCGAAGCTGCTGGTGGCTCTCAGGCCTGCCATTGTCCTCCATGGGTTGCAGGGGCACAGCTGCTTCCTCACTGTGGCTTGCAGAGTGATCTCTGATCTGATGCTCCTTCGTTCCTCCTCTGACTGTGGAGTCCACATGGTAGTCTCCATCTTGTACCACTCCTCCATCTCCTCTTAAGATGCAGATTTCCCTTCTTAAATGATGATGACAGAGGCGCCACATTGGCCCAGCTGGGCTGGAGGTTGGTCCATCTCAGAGCTGGGGGGGAAAAGTTTTGAGAACTGCTTACAGGGACAGCACTGCAGCCCCCTCCCCCTGTTACCAACCAAAGTGTCTCCACACAAACCCATGACACTTGTCAATCATGCTGCAAATCCCTCTATGCCTGATTTTACGTGTAGCAAATATAAAGTATCATTCTTCCCAGTGTCTAGCTAGATTGGTTTTCTCCCTGGGGGTGTATAACTCATGTCTAATGGCAGTTACCAAGCAGTGATAACCTGCACAGTTAGTTTGGCCATGTTTTTGTATAATCCACAATACAGCAAACTAATGCCTCCAAGGTATGTACAATCCAGCTACAGACCTGACGTTCTAACAAAAGCTTTTTAATTACCCTTTAGGAAATGATAGTGAACTATCAGGAGGAAAGCTTCTCACCTGAGCATTCTCAAAAGGCATAGAGCAGCTCTCAAGGAAGATGGCACATGAGCCTTGCTGAGCTGTTCAAAGTCAACTCAAGTTAAAAAATGAACACTTCAGAGCAGAAAGTAAAAGAATGATGACAGAGGGCCAGATCTTGTGTGTCTTCTCATCCCAAAATCCCCTCTAGCTATGAGTAGCAGATGTTCAAGGAAAGATGAGAATGCAAAGTGATCTTCTCCTTATACGTCCTCTGGGCTTTCAGCACACAGTGCTTTCGACAAATCTCTAAGTCCCAGGAAGAAATAATATATGAGATCTTTTTTCATTCCTATTTCTGCAATGCATGACTATGAGATTTTTGTCCTGAACCCACCTGAGCTCATTCAGCCACTGAACAGGTTTTTCAGAAAGTTGGTGTTACCACAACAGCCAGATCTCCATGGCTTTCCACATGACTGCTGTGGAAGGGCAGCCTGCCAGGCTATTTAAATCAAGCCAGGAGCCTACCAATACCACCCAAGAGGTCACGTCAGCTCCAGACTCTTGGTGGTTACACTGGTGGTTGCAACTCTGACCAGAGTGGGAATGGTGCACACTTCTTTGTGGCATTAAAGCGAGGCCACAGCATTGTGTTGCTCAGTCCTCCAGGGCCAAAGGACCATTAAAGTCAGCCAGGACAGATGCAGATATCTCTGCAGCTTGGTGGAATATCCCAAAGGTTTTGTGGGGAAGGGAAATGCCTGAAAACATGGGAGATGTTGTCTGCCCAGGGGTCTCTACCCATGGTCCGGTGGACAGGTTTTGAATAAGATGGACTCCTGGGAGCCAGTTAATGTCCACCACACATGCACACAGTGGGGAAAGCCCCTTTGCAAAATTCTCCATGTTAACCTCAAGCTTTGCACAGCAGAGGACAGGGCAGGTTATGAGTCCTAAGCCCAAGGAGTTCCTGTCCCCATAGCATCCTGGGATGCTTCCTCAGGCATCGGCTGCCTCCAGACACTTGGAGAGGTAGCAGGGCTGCAGGTCAAGGAGAGGACATGGCCACCCTGAGGGGCAATCCTAGACTGTAACCCACACCGGAGGCCACCTGCTTGCTTCCAAAGGCAGAGCTGCTGGTAGGAGAGAAAGGAAAAACTTGTGGATGCCTAATCCAGCATTAAAGTCCTCACTAATTCTCTCCTTCCTGAGGACACCTGAGCCATTGGGCTGGTGCGTGGGGGCTGGCGGCTGCCATAACAGTTGGCCTGAGCAGCTGCAGCCATCTGCAGTACTTGCCTCCAGCAAGGTATGGTTTCTGTAGGATGAACACCCCAGGCCTGGATTTCTTCTCCTCAGGAGTCACCCCAGACCTGGGGAGGGAGGGGCACTGCTGTCCAGATAAAAAGAGAGGAGGTATTCCACATCAACATTTCTAGTGACAGGTGGGAGATGCTAAACCTCTCTTTCTCTCCAGCAGAATTCCTTGAGAGCAGGGAGAAGTGGTTTCACAGAGCAGAGCTCTCCACTTATCCCAGTAGTTTCACCTGCTGGGGGCCAGGAGAAACACAGTATACTGTGTTGAAAACCTTGCAAAGGGTAGGCAGAAAGAAGGCAGGGAAGTCCTATCCCATGGCAGGAATAGGGCAGGTCATGCTGTAAGCAGTTCATCTGGACGTTTTCTCCCCATTTGCTGCCAGCAACAAGAGAAAGAGTTGAGTCTGTGAAAAGGTGAGGTGGTCCTTAAATGTATGCTTATAAAGTAGCAATGGTCTGTGAACCATGGCTTTCTAGCTTTGGATCTTTCTGATGTGGTGATGCACATACTCAGATCCAAACTAACAGTAATATAAGCTGAAAAGAATTCAGTCAAACTAATGCAAAACCTAAAAAAGATAAAAGGTATATCAAAACCCATCTGGATGCGTTCCTGTGTGACCTACTCCAAGTGGTCCTGCTCTGGCAGGAGGGTTGGACTAGATGATCTTTCGAGGTCCCTTCCTCCCCTTAAGATTCTGTGATTCTGTGATAATATGTGCCTCACATTTCCCGATTCTCTGTTAGACCCACTGAGGCTGGAGCAACTTTTAAAATGCATAAACATGTCCAAGAAAAGAACACCAAATTACTAACGCATCCAGCCATATATTCACCAGTGGCACTTACTTTTAAAACAAAAAGATGGTTGGATTTAGAATCCCTGCTTCGTTCTTTAAGTACACCATACACTGTGGTGAGTACACGTATCAACTTTGATCTCTACCCTTCACACACATGGAGGTTTTTTCTCCTTTCTGCTGTTGTGAGAATGAAATCAGCCCAGTCAGAGAAGCTTTCTGGTTCTTCTGCCCTCACACAAAGCAGCAGGGCCAGTCTTCGCCAGGGACAGGGCGTGAGGAACAGCTTGGGGAATGCTGCCATAGGGTAAGGAATGTTTCGTTACTGTTTCAACTGTGGGATTGCTGAGAGCCTTCGAGGAAGTCCTGGGCCACAGACCCACGTCTATAAAACGAGGATAATGTTTTCAAAGCTTCCACAGCTTTCGGCAGGGTCATGACTATGAATGGTCATGAAAAGCTTCACAACGGCAGAGATGTGGCCCTTATAAGGGCTGCTGTCTCTCTCTTGAGAGAAAAGGCTTAATTCAAATCAGCTGCCCCCACTGGTATTAAAATTGTTATCATCATTTGTCTTTTGGCTGTCTTGGTGCAATCTTTTTCCTTTTAGAACTAAAATTGCATTTTAAAGCTTTCATCTGCAATTTGACCTCCACAGCTTGGCCAGATTCCTTGAAAATAGGAGTTGGAGCTTGTTTTTTATTTTCTTCTCACACTCCTGGCCACGACTGAGCTTGAAAACATAAATACCAGGCATCAGCATTCAAATTAAAATTACTCTGGGGTCCAAGGTAAAATGGTGCCGTTATTTGGAAGCCGTGCTACAAACTGCTGGCTACCCGCCTTCAGAGCGATAAAACACGGATAGTTTTAGCAAAGAAGTAAAACCAGTTTCTGAGTTTCTAGCCTGAGCTTCCTACTCCAACTGCTATCCCAGACTGTAGTTTAATTCAGCTGTTTATGTGAAGATGCCCTGTTGGGATAAGGCAGAGAGTCTAGGCAATGTTGCAGAGATGAATGCCTTTATTCTTCTTGAAGTAAAAATGGTGTCATGGGATCTTTCATGCCTCCCCACAGACAGAAGCTTGATTTAAAGTGTCATCTGAGGGATCACATCACTAGAAGTGCATATTACTTCCTACCTTGGTGCTGGGGTGTTGATAGAAAGCAATAAAGTGTCCTCAGCCATGACGTGCAGTTAGACACTGGGCTCCAAAGCGCAGCTCAGCACTTGGACACCTCAGCAAGGGATGAGCTGGCTTTTTAGGCCCTGGGCCATGATGACAGCATTGCCACCTTTTAACTGGAGGTATTTTTCTATTGCATTCACTGCAAGTGTGGCTTTGTAAACAGCAAATGAAACATCCCCACTGCAGCATTTACTCAGCTCAGCTTTTGACAGGGTAATTTATTTTTCCCCATCCACGTCGCTGTTTTCAGACACAGTACTAGTACTTCAAGTGTAAAGATCCCTGCTAAGCAGAAGCTTCCCTGTAATTTATCAATTATTTAAACCATCCCTTGAAATGTGTTTGTTTAATGGTGTCAGGAACTTCCAGCTGACATCACTGGACATCATGGACCTTCATCACGCTCCCAAGGAGGGAAACAAAGGTGGCTGCTCCTGCCATCAAGCAGGAAAGATGGAGCAGCAGGTACCACCACACCTTCATCCACCCGTGGCAGGAGCATCTCCCAGTCCAAGCCTCCTGACCTAGTAAAGAGCTACAAAATCTCTGAGGAATCTCTGAGGATCCTTTGCTATGGTCCCCACAAAGTTTCTCAGTGTGACGAGAGAAGAGCTGTTTCTCCCTCATCATCACACAGCACATTTGACCTTCTGCCCCAGGAGCCCATGTCCTCTGGAGCAAAACCCTTCTCTGCTCCTGCATCCATCCCCAAACTCCTCGTGGCAATTCGCTGTGTCAAACACCAGCTTGGAGCTAAATTTTTGGTGTGGGACCTCAGGGTCAGCTCTGGTCTGTGATGCCTTACTCAGATGTCCTCCAGAGATGTTTTCAAAGCTGTAAGTGAGCTGAATAGGTAAATGCTCCTGGAAAAAAACCAAAAAAGTATCCTTTCATGACTGGCTGTCTCTACAACAGAAGACAAGAAGTAAATAAAATAAGCAAATAGGCATGTTTGTGAGGCCATTAATCTGAGAGGGAAAAAGTTGAGCTGATGAGGGAATGACAACTCCACAAGCATGTATCGTGTGAAAGGGTTTAATTGCATGGCACTGTCTCCTCAGCACAGGAAATTGTCTCAGTTCTTGCCTTTCTCAAATCACTGTGTTGATAGGCACTGGCCTGCATCACTGCTGACCATTTCTGCAAGCAGGGAAATCTGCTGGACAACAAACTTGCCTGTTTGTCTGCAGCCAGGCTAAGGGACACATTTCATGCCTGTGCTCACCCCTGCACAGCATCACGTGGTCCGCAGCAGCGAAAGAGCAGCTTTTCCTCTGGGTCCCATCCCTGAAACATCTCTGTGTGAAGCGTGCTGGCAGAGGCCAAGGCTTCCCTCTTACACTTCTACAACTGCTGTGGCTGAAACACAACCCTTGTTTTAAATCAGCTGCAGTGAAATGGAAGGCTTTGAGAAAACAAACTCCCTCCAAACATATCCTTAACTTCATTTCCTCTGGTGGCCCTCCTTCTCTCTGGGCTAGGTTTCATGGGTCACTTTGGGGTTTTTTGTTGTTTTTTTCTTCTTCTTCTTCTAATTTTAATTCTTGTCTCACCAGGGGTTTTTCTTTCATAGGATCCCAACCACGAATTCTCAGATGGCAATGACAGCTGAGACGGGGACTTGTCTGTGTTCTCTCCGCTTTTTTCTTTGCTCTTTTTTTTTTTCCCTAGCTTTTAAGCTGAGCTCTAATATATCTCATATTTTATTCATTTAGGAGGATTGGTTTACAACACAAGAAAAGTAGCCTGTCTGACCAGTTTGTAATCATGCAAAAAGGATTAAAAACAATAATAAATAGTTTGTCTTCAAATATTTTTCCAACCAAACTCAACTTCTACTGAAATGCAGCCATTTGAGCACTATTTCTTTATCACATTTCCAAAACCACATCTGGACCATCCCTTATCGACAGTCTCTTCTTAGAAAGATAGCAATGTAGGCTTAGGATCCCCTCGCCCTAGGAGTTCAGCCAGAATGAAACCTTCAGAGCCTAGCACCATTTCTCTTGCAGCTGCCTTCTGGATCAGACCCAGAGGAGGAAGGTGAGTGACAGGCTGGCTCCTGCTCTCCAGTTGTCTCCCTCCAGTTGCCTTGGCTTGGTGGTCCGTGGGCTTCCATGGCTGTGTTGCAGCAGATACCACCCATGCTCACTGCAGGCTTTGGGGCTTGCAGACCATCATTTGCCAGGTATGATTAATGTTGTCTTTGTTACTCTAAGTCAGAGGATTAAGTTATTTTTGCCAAAAATCTGTTCTTGAGTGCAGTACTCCAAGCCCGGGCGCTTTGGCAGGCTCAGCAACTCCACTGAAATGCCACTGACCACTAAAAGGGTTAAATCGGGCAGATTTTTCATCTTCTCTTCATTTTCTGTTGTTGGCAGAGACACATGAGCTCTGGCCCTGCAGGACCACTGTCCCTATCCTGGAGGGACTCCCTCGGGACGAAACTGACGGGTGGAGAAACCCTGCTCTCCAATGTTTGCCAGGTCCCGCAGCGTGTGGCTGCCTTTGTCCCCCCACCCCTGGCACAGCAGCAGCAAGCCCAGGCCTTTCCTTGGCTTTCCTCAGCCCTCTGACATTTCTTCTTGTCTATTTGGGCTTTATTTAAAAAACACCCACAACCTTACAGAGGTTTTCGAGGGCTTCGCAAGGCTGGGGGTCGTGGTCTGGAGACCGACCCGCAGCCCGGCGCTGTCCCTGCCGGCGGGGCTCGGGGAGCAGCGCTGTGATGGAGTCACCAGCCGCTGGGTGACACTGTCGTCCCGCCGAACCCCGCCGGCACGGCTGCCGGGGAGGGATGCGGCGGCGGAGGGGAGGACGGAGGCAGCGAAGGGGCTGCTGGCGGCCGGAGCCCCGCCGCCACCTCAGCCAGCAGACCCCCGAAACTGGGGAGAGGAGCAGCCCCCTCCTCGGGAGAGGCGTGCGGGGCGGGGCGGCCGGGCATCGCCGGCTTCACACCTCGGGGTTCTGCTTTGTGTCTCTGATTTCTGCCTCCTCAACGAGTCCCAGCACCCCGCAACTGTTCACCTCCGCCGTGGCGAGGCCCATGACCTGGGAGAGACATGAGGGGCTCGGCCCAAAGGCCTGCAGCAGGTTCCCATTCTCCCATTGTTTTGCCACAGAAAATGCTGGCTGTGGCAGCAGACAATGGTGCTCAGGGACACGAGTCAAACCGTGTGCCGACGCCTCACCAGGCCCATGCACAACGCAAAGCTGGAGACCCTCAGACCAAGTCTTAGTGAAAGCATTTGGGGCTTTACTCCCACCGGATTCAACGACAGTTTGACACTGGAATATCTTTGCAGATCCGAGAGTTGTGTTGTACTAATAAAGGGCAAAAGAGCAAGAGAAGTAGGCTAACACAAGCATTGAAGTTCTGAATTTGGCAGCAACATTTAACAGCACGTTTCTGCAAAGCAAGTCCATTTTGTCCCTCTAGTAACACCAGCTACATTTAGATGGGAAACACTGAGTTGCACAGCATTGGGAAAACACTGTAAATTAACATCTTTTAATATTACTTGTGAGTGTTTATTTTTAAGCTGGCAAAGAGCAGATGGGCAACTAACACAGGATAGTGGTAGGAGCAGTTGGACAATGCATTAGCTCATCTTGATTTAAAGGTACATAATTGGGACTTAAAAATGGGAAGCAAGTTCTTACTGCAAACATCGAATAGATTTTCCTGCGGTCATCACTGGTGAAGTTCAGCAACCAGCTGTAGTTGTGGACATTTCAGTCTATTTAGTCTATTTTAGTCTATTTACCCTGACAGTTTCCAAAGGAAGAAAGACACAGGACATGAGAACAACTCAGTAAGTACAGGCTTGAGATGTAACATCTACTGAAAAATTCATCAAGTGCCTACCAAGCTATCTGTTTGACCCCAGGCCTATTGATCCCAAAGTGAAAGCTCTGACAACTACCTCTTGATGTGGATTTTCAGACATGTCTTTCTTCTTGGTCCATATTGTGTGTTCCTCCTCCCCACCCCCTGCCCAGTCCCACCAAAGGAAGCCTCCATCCCCCTCTGTGTGCACAGCAGCAATGTCCCCATGCGACTCATATCCGCTGGAGATTGATGAACCCAGATCTCCCCTGCCTTGTGGCTGTTAAGGTCTGAGATACCTTTCTGTGTGGCTGCCAACTACGTTCAGTCAGAGGAATTCCTTCTGGAGATGTGTATATTGAGGGAGTGTGGGTTGTACGCAATTTTATGTGCCGTAGGATTAACCTTTACTCAGCCTGTATGCTAGGGAGGAGGATTTAAGTGATGTGCTGGAAAATGTCCCCTGAAGATACTAATCTTTTCCCTTTCTTTCTTATTTCACTTTAAGCCTTCTTCAGGAAATTGCCTGTGGTTTAAAGGTGAGATCTCTGATCTACCAGCACATACATCTCNCACAAAAAACACTTTAGCCAGCTCAGGTGTCTGTCAAAGCACCACTGTGTAAACCAAGGTAAAAGAAGAAATGTGGAGAACGGAGAAACGTGCTCCTGGAGCCACAGCAGATGAAGGAGTCTATCTCCAGGGCTCAGCAGGAGCTCTGAAAACTGGATATGTCACTACTGAACCAGTTTAAATAGCCATAAAAACAATGATTTAACTGAATGAAAAATTGCTGAAGGCTAAGTCTGCCTTTTCTCGACCAAAACTGTGTGTAACTGTTTGGGTGGTTTGAACTTGTGAGGGATGGGTTTCCGATATAGACCGAATACAGCCTGAGTAGGAGTTTGGCCATTTACCGCCCTGGGAATATAAATCAGACCATGGACTACCCCAGACTGCTCATTCTTGTAGCATAATCATGAATGTGAAACAGGTTTACATGCTTCAAAACTGAGCAGCCAGTAATTATCACGGCAGGCCAAAGAGCATTTATTATCCCAAATCCTGCAACGAGCTGTAAAGATTTCAGTCGTATCCAAAACATATCATTAGACCCTCTCTCGATTTTTGGTAATTAGAATCTTCCCAAATATCTCTGAGCATATTCATTACTTTGTAAGTTTTCCCCAAATAGTTTAGACAAATTATTTTCAGCAGATGGCTTGTTATGAATAGCTTGTGAATTTTTCACTTTGACATCTGTACTGTGTTTACTGGGTGGTTTAATCAGTTCCTGGGCTGAATGACTGAAATGTTTGCAAGGGAGGAAAAATGAACACAGGATACTAAATAAGAAACAGTACATTTCAAGGACAAACATGTTCAGCTGACCGTATTCATAAATCCTTGCAGAGATTTCCAGCGGACTGCCCTGTGGATGCTGGTTTTGCTAAGAGGTATGTATACCTGCAAACCAAACTCTTCTCCCTCAGCCAAAAGTGTCATTGTGAATCTCTTCTTTCCTAGCAGCCATGTTGTGTAATCAGAAGTCACTAGCAGAATTTTTTGCTCCAATGAGTTATATTTTAACCACATGCCCCATCCTGACTGTCTCGATGCTGATGTGGGGGTATTGTTAAGCAGAGCTGCATGTCCATGTGTGGCTACTTTTATCTCTTTGCTTTGTCTCTCTCAAAATAACACTGGAAGATAAGGTATAGCTCTTTCTTTGATCACTAATCTCTGACTCTTGATCGGTGACCACAAAGCATGAGTAGGCATTGAACAGCAGTCCCGGTGATCAGCACGTGATTGCAGTTTCAAGGAATGGGAAAGCTAAAACAGAAAGCACAAACATGGGGAAGGCTGGAAAGGAGGGTAAAAGGACCAGAGTAGAAAAAATCTGATCTCTTCAACAGAGCAAGACCATAAAACAAGTGTTTAAGCTTGATGTGGAGAATTAAGTGTATTCTTGCTTCAGTGCTGTCCGTTCCTACCTAAAGGTAGTTTAATTAATAAGAAAATCACAGTAATGGGAGCAAACCAGTGGGACAAGGATTGCCTCTGTGGTACATTTGTACAGTGCATGGCACAAAGGGGTCCTAGCACCACTGTCATGCAAACATTAAATAAAGATAGCTCTGGGAGGAGTGGCAGGAAACTGTGAGACTGCAACACCAGTGGCAAAGCCATCTGCAGCAGTACAGGCTGCAACACGCTCCAGGCTCCAGCCGTGCCTTTTCTCACACCAGCTGCTGCTGTGCCCACCACCTTGGCTCACCCCTGAGCCCCTGGCACGTCTGGCAAGCCACGCGAGACTCAGGTTTCTTGAAAGGCTTATGATTTTCTGCACTGAGTTCCATCCGAATGGTAAGTAATAAACACTTTAATAATTCATAACCAGTCGGTAATATCTTAAATAATTTAGCAAACGATTTGTCATCTTTCCTTGTGATCGAAGATGCCGGCTGAAGAGCTGCTGCGAAAGGTTTAACGTCCACCTCTCCCCAGGAGTGGGCTTTGCCCCAGCCTGAGCTCGGCCAGCTGAACGCAGCCTGCAGGGGGTCAGTGGAAGCCCATCTCAGCTTAGGGGAGTGTGGATGCAGACTCACTGGTCAGAAGATCAGGGGGAACCACATTCAGCAATCTTCTTCTGTAATTGTTGCGAATAACTGAAGCCATCTCTAGATATGTCCTATCCACTAGTGACAAGTGTCCTATCCCTTGGTGACAAGACGCTGGATTCCCATCTCCCTTATCCATGCTTTCCTCTAGTTAAGCATTCAAATTCTCTGTAGAGCAGCACAGACTCTGGAAGCTTTGTCACCCAAGCTGCTGAAGATTCACAAGCAGGCCTAAGGCAGGCTAGCAAGTCAAACAGCCCTTGGTTCCCACACAGCCTAAGCAGCAAGTCCCAGCAGGATGGATGTTATCTTCCAAAGGCATGGAGAAGACCTTGGAGCAATGCTCAGTTCAGAGAACCACCCCAGAAGATAAAACCCCAGGAAAAATAAGAGACCAAACAAGCTTGGGCCAAAACCAGCAGCTTTATCTGGTTAGATTGTAGCATACAACTACAGCGCAACCCCGGCATCACATTAAATACAAACAGTATCAAGAGAAACCAGCCAAGCTTTCCAGGTGCTTAAAATCATACAAGGGCTCAAGATTGTAATTGAGCAAAGCACATGGAGAAGTGCTGTCAGCTTAGGCCTAGAGAAGCAGTCTTTTCATTATGTTTTAAGAGAAGTCTGTGCTCTTATTTCCAAATAGTTTCAATCCTGCTGATGGATTCGATCCCCTGCACACAGGCTTCTTTAGGAGAAGTTCCACTGGCTCCAGTGAAGTTACACTGGCAGAAAATGTGGTTCCCTGAAACTTAGCTGTTCACAAAAAAAACTTCTTTAGGTAAGGTATTGCCATAACTAAATATGTATTTATATTTAATAGTGGTCAATCCAACTATGGAAAACACTGGAGATGACCCCAACCTTGCTGTGTGCGTCCAGCTAGAGCAAACAGGCAGACAACCCAGTAGAGCACTGGCGAGCACAGAGAAGCATGGCAAGGGCAGCAGGACAGGGCATCAAAGACATGCACTGCCCAAAAACCACACCAGTAGGAAGCACAGCTCAGTCCTGCAACCATGCTGTGCAGGTGAGAACTCAGGGGTTTTGCAAGGCTTGCTCTCAGAAAATGGTCTAGCCCAGAAAAGCATGGGAAAGCTCAAGCATTGTCACCTCACAAATGCCTCTATCTGCAGCTAATCAGCATGGCATGGCATTTTCAAAAGCACCACAGCAGGGCTTAGGAGTTTTATCCATCCCAAAACAGGTGTAAACTTGTAAACATTAAAAATCACTTCAAAAATTCCCTCTTGGCTTAAAAGTGACTTGGTGACTCACGGTAGGAAGCTGCTGTTTCTGGGCCTTTTCAAGTGTGACCCTGGGAAAAGGGAGAGCAGAAAGAGACAAATCTTTCCTTGCATGGGAGGGTGCTGGTCCACAACTTGCCTTGCACAGAGGTGCTTTTACTGAGACCTAGCTGGTCCTGGAGACCACTGGGCTCCTGGGGATGGTCTCAACCTAGTGGGACATGGCTGGAGATGGCAGGCAGCTAGGTTGAAGTAGTCCTGGAGATTTCTCTGAACTAAAAGACCGGTAATGCCTTCTCCATAAGGAGTGACATCTAAATTATCTCTTGTAACAGCTAGCATTAGGTGCCAGCTCAGCTCTGCTGTTGGCCAACAAAGAGAGAGCTTCTTTGGGAATCTCTACTACAGGCCCTCGCTCACAGGTCTGCTCACCCACAGACTGCAACACAACACTAGTGAGCTCCACGGAAGTGCTTTCCTAGCCCTTGGTTATGATGTCTCTCTCCAGCCCTGCTGATGTTTCTTCTTTGATAGATTTTATTGTGCTCAGGAGGGTCCCAACATTGCAGGCACTGCATGACAGCAGGGCTGTCCCAACAGTCACTCCCATTTGATGGTTGCAATGGCTTTTGGCTTCTTTTTTTTTTTCTCTGCCTTACAGGTTTTTCCCCTCAATAACCTCAGAACCTTTTTCAAAGAGATACAAGCTGACACAGTTGGTCGTTGTCAGGAAAACTGTCAGTTACTGTATGGGCAGAAAACAGCCTTCTGGGAGATGCAATACATTATTCATCATCTTCTGAAGATCATCGAAAGGTCAGGCTATTTTGGCCTCAAGGTGGATAAGATATGCATTTCCCCTTATGGGCTGGCTAGGTTCCTATACCTGGAAGCCTGAGGTATTACGCAAGGTGCTTGCATCAGAAACCTGAAAAGCAGAGACAGCTTCATAGCTTTGCAGATGACTGTTGCTGGGATCAGATAGCTATTTACGGGCTTTTGGAGACACCCTCGCCTCTCATGTCGGGGAAACAAGCAGCACTTCAGACTTTGCAGAAAGATAGTGCTTTGCTGCTTCACTGCTGAGGAACTATGTTTTATGACAGGTTTTCTCCTAACTTCTGGATCTGCCACAGTCAGAGAATAAAAGCCTAACAAAACTTCATCATGAAAGACAAATATATGATTTCAGTTCAGAGCAGCTACCTGCCAGGGCCAATGTGGCAAAGGGCCGAAGGGCAGCCAAGGCAGAGCAGATGCTGCCTCAAGTCTCAGCTCCTGCTGTCTGAAGTGGGTGTTTTCATTTTCCTGAGATGCCCAGTTTCCTCGGGGTGCTCTGGGAGTTTTGTTTTGGCAGTCATCTAGTCAGATAGCCCCCAGCCATGCTTTTGGCCACTATTCAAAGTAGCTTTGGGAGCTGTTTAACGTTACGGGAAGTTTAAATTGTTTCTGTCTTAAAAACAACACATAATTACGCAGCTAGGTGGAAGCCTTTAGGGTGCTGTATGATACCAAGAAAAGATACAAAATCAATTAGAAAAATACAGGTTTTCTGTATCTGAGATTTAAAAAGACAATGACCAAAAAACAACTGGTCTCAGCATAGCTTTATCAAGTAGAAATGCTGTCTGCATCCAGGAAATCCTTGGTACCACCAGAAATACCACTGAATTTTCTGTCTGTTATGATGCTGCCTTTGTTTGCACTGGGGAAGAGAGCCACATCAGAAGGGCTTAAAGTGGATCAGATTTGTGCCTCTCATTCACTCTGCAATACACATGCCATTAAAAGGACTCACAAGTACAAGCAGAAACGGAAACACATCAGGCTACCCACTGTAGCAATGGTGGAGGATAATGTGCCATCTTCTTCCACTTGAGGAACACCTGTAAACCCAATACAGTGATTTTTTTTAAAAATTGCTTGAAAAACAGACCACGCTCGTTGGTCAAACTGCAAAAGTTCAGCAGTTTTATTTGCAGTCATTGTCTGTCACTCTCCTGTGTTGTTCCCCATAAGCTTTGCTGGGCTGCCGTTTTCCAGGCTGTGCAATGCTCCCTGTGATGGCGTGAGGGGTTGCCTCTATAGTAGTAGCACAGGGATCTTCACTTTCTCCTTTTATCTTGTTTGGAGGCTGATTTGTACATCCATCAGCTTCAGCCAGGTCTGTGTTTGATCTGCAGATCGATGTCCAACTTGAGGTCTGACGTTATTGTCAGCCCACCTACTATCCTGCTTGTATTTGGCTGATGAGACACAAAAGACGATATTGTTTCTGCTCTCTGCTTGGTGAGGTGCAAAGCACACCTGGCTAAGATGGAGAATGCAATAATCCTGCACATGCACCACTGCTGCTGATGGACATTAATCTATCCCAAATCCAGACCTAGAAACTTGATGGATAGCTTGAATTTATACTGGAGACCACTCTACTGTCCCCCACTGTCCAGTGCTCACAGCAAGAGAGGACTGAATGCCAGGAGGAGACTTGTTGCCATGTTAACTTGCAGTCCATATAAACTGAGACGTTTTTACTCTGCATCAGCAGCTTTAGTGGCCATCTGAGAGAAAGAGTTCATCTGGCCAGGCAAGAACTGTAATTAGCTGCTTTGTTCTTAAAATGGCATCTAATTTTCCAGGCTGCTTATGGAGTTGCTACCAGCCCCCACCAAGTTGTGATGTGCCCTGACACACAGCTTCCTACCTAGCTGACACCCGGTAACAGATTGGAGAGGCTTGATTCAGCACCTTCTTTGCCTCACTTTCTTTGGCAAGGTTTCATCCCAGTTGCACAGACTAAGGGAGAAAAGCACTCCTCACACTACAGGAGGGTCAAGGTAGGGACCATAGAGGTAAGCTGCACACAGACAAGTCCATGGGACCAAAGGAGATGCATCCAAGGGTGCTGAGGTGATGGCCAAAGTTGCTGCAAGGCCACACTGTTTCAGCTCTGGGAGGTCATAGCAACCAGGAGTGGTCCCTGATGCCTGAAGAAAGACTCCTGCCTTCAAAAACCCTCTAAAAAATACAAAACCCCAGCCACAACCTCCCCAAAAGGCAGAAAGGAGAATCAGAAGGAGGACCAACACAGGTCAACCCTGTGTCTGGGAAAATTATGAAGCAAGCCTTGAGGACCTCTATGTCCACACTGTGAAGGACAGGAGAGTGACTAGAAACAGCCAGCATGGGTTCTCCAAAGGCAAAGTGTTCCTGATCAGCTTCCCTCCTGATGGAATAAGCAACCCACTCTGCAGGGCTGAGGAGGCCAGTGGATGTCACTTTCCTTGGCTTTAGCAAGACTTTCATCATAGTCTCCCATGTCATTCTTGGAGCCAAACTGAGGTGATATGGGCTGCATGGACAGACTAGAAAGTGAGCAAAAAACTGGATGCTTGGACTCCAGAGGGAGAAGCCATGGGTTCAGAGTCCACGAGGCAGCCAGTTATGAGTAGTGAGTTTTGGGATCAATACTAAGGCCAGAACAGGTTTACACCCGTATAACCCACAACCTGCACAACAGGAGAGAATACTTTCTCAGTAAGTTCAGACACAATGTCCAAGCAGGAGGTCGTTACCTTGAAAAGCAAGGCTGCTGTTCAGAGGAACCTTGGAAAGCTAGAGAAATGGGGCAACAGAGCCTTCCTGAAGCTCAGCATAGGCAGATGCAAAGACCTGCACCTCATCCAGAATAACTTCTTGCAACAGTGGGGACATACTGCCTGGGCAGCAGCTCTGCAGAAAAGGGCTGGAGAGCCCCAGTGAGCAATGGCTTGAATGCAAGCCAGCAGCGTTGCTCCTGCAGGGATGAAAGCTGACTCCAGACTGGGTCAGATCAGCAAGTGTGTAACCAGCAGGTCAAGGGAAGCCATCCTTCCTCTGTTTTCAGCGGTAGTGAGACTGTGCCTAGGCTATTGTGTCCAGCTTGGGGTTCCCAGTGCAAGACAGACATGGATGTACTATAGCAAGTGCAGTAGATGGTCACTAAGATGGCTAGAGCATAATGTGTGAAGAAAAGCTAAGGGACCTGGGTTTATTTAGCCTGAGAAGACTGGAAGGACAAGAGGCAGCGATCAGGAGTTGCAGGAAGAGAAATCCTATCTGGAAGTCACGAAAAACCTTTGTTATGAGAGATGGGTCAGACACAGGAGCAGGGGCACAGAGAGGATGGGGAATCTCCATCCTTGAAGAATTTCAAAATGACCCTGGTAGTGTTTTTTTTTCTGCCGGCTACTAATGCAACAGCCACTATTCTAGGGACTACAGGAAACAATGCAACAAAAAGTGCCATTTACTGAGTGCAGACCTGAATACACCTCTTAGGAACAGAGATGCTGCCTGGACCAAGGGTGATGTAAGGGCAGGAAGGTAGGTGCCTGGGGCTGTGACAGTGCTTGGTCTCATCACCTTGGTATGGGACTTCAAGAAATGATTGAGAAAGCTGTTTGTGGCCACAGTTTAGTTGGAATTTTGCCTGGAATGAAGTCAACAAGAAAGAAAAAAATGCCTCTAACATCAAACCACTCCTTTCAGGGTCAATTTACACCCTCTAACAGTCTGTTGTCTGAGTGAATCTAACAGCTGGATGCTGAATAGGAAAGGTTTGCTTACCTCCAAGGATCCCAAGCCTCTCCCGTTCTTTCACCTGCCTTGTCTCCTCCTCTCCCTGGTCACCTCCTCTCCTCGAGCACTCATCAGCCCCTGCTGTCAGCTGCCCAGGGTGTCCAGAGACAAGCAGCAAAGAGTAGGAGCTAGAGGGAAGGAGCAGGACTTGCCCCTTTCTGAAGTGCTGAACTGTTAGATTGGCTCAGCCACCTCCCTGTCACCTCTTGCCAAAGGTCTGGGTGGAAACGAGGGAGAAGGAGCTAATAGAGCTGTCTTGCAGGATAGAAACCCCTGCCATTGGAAATGTAAAAGACCAAATTTCTCTAATGCAGTGGTGGCAAGATCACTTGAAAGGCTCGCTGTGGAAGAGATTCCCTGGTATGTGGTGGCCACATGTATCAGCAGTCTTCCTTGAAAGCTCACCCTCTCATATCATTGGCAATGCCAAGAGAGGCACTGGCTGCTCTGCTTGGTGTGTGCATGGTGGATTGCAGACTGCATTTACTAATACAGAGAAGAGGTCCCTGGCTGCATCCCCTCAAGTGCCCAGAAGGCCAAAACCACAATTCCCAGGTGGGTGTTTTCCCTCCATCTACCTCAGGTCAAGGAAGCAAGACCTCCAGGTATCTAGTGTTGCCTGGCATAGGGCCTGATGAGGAGAGATCATTGACTAACCACTTATTTTTGCATAAAGGAAGCTAGTAAGATGCATGGGTCAAATTGTCCTTCTGCTTCATGCATTACAACCTAGAAGGCTGCTTTCCTGCCATTGCTGCAAATCAATCCTTCAAAAATTTCCTGTCTCCATCTCCAAACCACTTATCTTTGATTATTTCTAGTCCCACTGTATAGTCTATCGTGTCTTGAGGCCACAGGACAAAAGCCAGGAGTCCTACAGTGTAACTGCTCACTTAATTCCTTGGGTGTCTTCCCTGCTGATACATAGCAGAGATTGGCAACTAATCTATATATAGTACAGCCCCGCAGCCTGAGACACAATGGCTGCATTCAGCATGCATGCATGATGATGTCAGCAATGGCTGTTTAATTGCATCATGGGAAGTGAGGGGAGAAATGAATTGGAAGGGAAAAAAAAAAAAAACCAACCCTAAACCAAAAGGGGGCCCCTGGCCCCTCCACTTTACATAATTTCCTTCACTGCCAGATGGGAAGGCATGGGAGTGCCGGCCCCGCATCGCAGGAGCTCCCTCCCCGAAGCCTGGCATGGCCACATCTGTTTCCCTGATTTCCTATGCTTCTGATCTTCTTCACCTGCCCTGCACCCCGCCACCTTGGGTGAGCTTCCTGAGATGTTGCTACCGCCGTTTGATTTGGTTTCCTGAGGATTGCTCCCTCCTTCCTTCTTTTTACTTGTCTGGCTTGCAGTAGCATCCAAAGGCCAGTAGCTCCGAAACACTGAGGAAAGGTAAGGTCTGCCCTGCTGAGACCACACAACCAACCCCCTCGGCTGCTTTTATTTAAACAAATGAGCATCTGTACTGCCAGGCAGTGGTTCACAAAAGGGGCTGTCAGGCTCCACGCAACTCCAGTGCTCTGCGGCCAGCAAACAGGAGATATACAAACTTCTCTTCCCAGCAGCCATCCATCATCATAAATGTACCTGGGTTTTACTTGAAAGGAGAGACAAAACCCTGCTTTAGTACAGCGAAAAGAGGAAAAGATCCTCAGTGACAGCACTCCCCTCTCTGAGACCTGCGGTGTGAGCCAAATCAAGAGCTTTAAGCTTTCCCTGAATCCCTGCCTCCCCTTTAAAGCTTCCACTCCTGCAAACAGTACTCATGCTAGCCTCCATTTTAAGAAGGCTTCCCTTTGTCTTATCCCTCAGCCTATTTATAGGTCCTGGGGCAGAGGTGTGCTGGGGAGGATTTACACCAGCAGGCAGCCAGAGAGGAAGCACACCACAAAGGGACGTGCCATAGCCTCCAAGAAACAAGCAGCTCCTTGGGGCTCGTTTTTTAGGAGGATGCTCTCACCCAAAGGGTTTTAGGTGCCTGTTTTCCCAGTAGCACATGAGAGGGGCTTTGGGCTGTGATGTGAGTGATGGGCCTTAGAGATGCCATCATTGTCCCAGGTAGGAGAAGAAGCAGCCGCCTGCTTCCTCTGCCAGGGAGAGCTGCCCAGGCAAGAGCTTCTCACTTCTTGGCTCCCTGGCAGAGCAGTGAGGAGAGGAAAGGCCTCTTCATGGGTCACTTCATATTCCCAGAGAAGCTAGGATCCGAGGCTCCAACCTCTCGCTCATCCTGAGCGCAAAACAGCCCCATCCTGTAACCTGAGTCTGGAGGAACCGCATGATGCAAGGTAGCAAAAGCTACCTCTGAGTCAATCTTACAGCCTTCCCTACAGGAAATGTAATTATAACCACCATAAATACTCACATGAACCAGAAAGTTTGATTATCACCCTGCAAGGCTGCTTGCTTGTTCATTCACTCTCATAAAGGAATGTATTACTTTTTCACATACTATCCCTAACTGGTGTTTGCTTCAACATATAAAACCCTAAACATTTCAGGTCCAGATTACCTCAAAGACCATTTCCTGATAAGGACAAAGCAGAAATACCTCTGCTTTTCTCTCTCAGTGTTCAATTTACACCTCTGGAACTGACTTGCCTTGATCAAGAGCAGCTGCAGGAGACAGCAGCACCTGAATGCAAGTTGGGATTAGTGCTGTGCTTGACACAAAACCATCTGAGGGCATCTGACACTTTCCGATAGTCACAGTTTGCAGGAACCAAACTGCATGGCCCTGAGGAAGAAGTGGTCTGTCCAGGTTCCCCAGGGAACGACAAGGAGGCAGAAGGGGATGGGCAGCACTTGGACACAGGTAGCCTTAAGGTACAGATGATGTCTCATTGCAATCAGCTGAAGAGATGGAAGATAGGGGTGTCTCTCTGAACAGGCTACTAAAGTATTTCACCCTTCCCAGCACAAGGTCAGCCATCGTGGTGCTGCAGCCTGTTTGGGGACTCACATGTCCCCATTTAGGGGCTGGAAATGAATAGCTGAGGGTGCCAGGCATCCCAGGTCCTGTAGCCAGAGCTGAAGGGGAACAGCTGCCCGCGCCCAGAGTTTACACAGCTGCGGGGAAGTGTTAGCAGCTGACAAGCCCTTCTCCCTGCAGCGTTAGGGTATGCCACCTCTTGCAGTTAAAAGCACTCCCCTGGCTGAGTAAAAGGATCTTGTGGATGCAAACACGAACAAAGGTAGGGCAGGCTTTTGATTTACAGGCGAGTTAACTGTGCAGAGAGGATAAATGCAAAGTGGGGTATCGGAGCAGCCCCGGTGTCAGGAAACGAGAGGCTCATAACAAAACATTTGCAATTATTAGCCCATAACGTTGGCACTTGCTTTCTACCTCCAGCTGCTCAGAGCCTGTGTTTCTTGACCTGCAGAGCACGTTTATGTCACATGTCTATCCTGACAAGCTTTACCTGAAGGGCAAAGTGTTCTGATGGGACATTTCATTGAAGGTGAGTTTGAGAGTCTTTAATACTACTCCAGCATCATTTTTTGCATAAGTCCAACACCCAGACGGTGAAGGTGGTCCCTGTGGGCCAAAGTCTGGATTTAGACTGCTCTTAATGTTAGGCATCACATTTGAAAGCTGTGACAGGATAAGGGTACAGTCAAGGTGGGGAAGAACAGACATTTACATCTTCTGGCCTTGAGCTTATCCTGGAGGGCAATAGCCTCGCTGTCACCATTGGAGATTAAAGCCAGCACAGGTCCTCAGTCTAACAAGAAATCTGATTGAAGAGATGGTGATGGGAGAAGGGTTTGAGAAGTCTGGAAGAGGAAACTCGGTTTAGAGATGCAGACACTTTGAGGCAAAGGTGCTAGAAGTCCATGTGATGCTACAACCCATTGCGTGGTTAGAAATAGATCATTTTCAGCCACAATTTCTGAAAGGAAGAAGGAATGAATCAGAATGCACAAGAAAAAAAAAATAAAAGAAAGGTCATTTAGCTTCCTCTCAGATGCATGCCAAGCAGTGGGAGAGCTCGAGCAAGGCTTAAACACAACAGTGCTCTGGGAGACTCTATCAACAGAAGTGAAAAAGCCTTTCTTTAGCACATCTGAAAATTACACCTCTGCATCAGTTGCATTCAGAGCTCAGTGTTGTTAAGGCAAGATAGTAGGGGTTTACTTCTCTCTGGGAATGGAGAGTGGAGGATTGATCCCTAAATCTGGTAATGTCTCTGGGGTTAAGAGCAATGTCAGCAGTTTGAATGCGAGACCCCGCCTTTACAAAGCCAGTCCCTGAAGGCTGTAGAGACATGAAGATGCACACTAACACGATCTGTAGGTTTCACTTGCACATGTGTATAGGGGAGGCTCTCTCTCTTCCCCCCCGGATTCCATCACATCCTAACAAGCACATCTTTACACTCAAGGTGACCCTGCAGTAGTGGAGATGGACGGGTGGAGGAAGGGGTGTCAAAAGCTGGAATTAATATGCTGAGCAAGCCATTTCCCAGTGATTTATACCATGGGGACAACACTTACTGCTTTGCTCCTCAGCCCTCCGTCCTGCTCTAGATCCAGCATACCATACAGGAGGCTCAGCAACACATGCAGAAAGTTGAACTTACTACTGTACTTACTAATGGATCCAATGACAGATATACGGTTGAGCAGGAGTCAGTATGCAGGAGTAGGCATGGCGAATTTGGAATCTGAGGCAAATTTAGAAGTTTGTGTTCACAGGAGGAAAAATGAGCAAAGAGGAGGGAAAAAAAAAAATAAAGGCGCAAATCAGGGCTAAAGTGGTTGGGCTTAACTGGCACAGTTGTCCATGGAGAGCAGTCGTGGTGAAAGCCAAAAAAAAAAGATGGATATTCCTCTGAGTGTAACGAGTAATTTGCTAACAGTGAGCTGAAAAACAACAGTAAAACCTTCCTCTTTCATTTGCCTGGCACTGGTTGATAAATGTGATATCTCCAATGATACATCAGCATCCCAGGTCCTGTTGAAGCTTTTTCCTGTGGATGGACCTGTTGGAAGCGCTCCCTTCATACGTTGACTTACTAGTTGAATTCTTGAGCGTGGGAGGCAGAGATCCAAGCAGGATGCAGTGCTGTATCTCTCGCTTCCGTTAACAAATAAAGAAGGAAGGGGATTATCAGGTGCACCAGAACAAAGGGAGAATTTTAGGTCTTTATAATCCCCAGAAAATACTCTGCAGAACTTGAAGAATCATCGTCTCAGCTTTTTGTGTCCGTGGATCTCTTTGATACAGCACCACTGAGGACAGAAATGTTTTCTGGGTCCCTAGATGCAAAACAGCAGCAATGACAGCAGAAGGTCAGTCCTACATGTTTGTTATTACCTGTGCATGTTCAAGCACTTGCAGCAGCTACTCAGCAACTTCCATTCACAATCCCCGCCAGGCTTTGAGCTTGCACACTGCCTCAGTGCTCAACGTAGGAGGGCAAACAGCGTCTCGCTGCTGGATGATTTCACGCAGGTGGTATAGGGGAGAGCTCCTTATGTGAATGTTTGCCTCTAAAATTACAGTAAAATATCCCCTAACCCACAATTACTGTACCTGGTTCTATTTAACAAAGCTTTTAACCTTCAGACCCCTGGCTTTTCCAGCTGTATTGCTTTTGGCAGGAACACCGTTCTGTTTGTCCTGTAGTGCTGCTGGCAGATAGCAGATGCTTTCCTTCAAGCAAACGAAGTTTCCAAGTACAGACAGTGGAAAGCACATCCTGACATTGGAAGCAGATGCTGGAGAATGACTCAGGTGCAGTCTTCTGCACCAATGACCTATTTTCCACTGAAATATAAGGGAGAAAATGGGGAAAAAAAAAAAAAAAGAAAGTATTTTTAATGCACACTCTAGCTGCAGTGGCTGGGCAGTTAGTCAAGGGTAGACTAACGTTGCCAGATAGAGATTTTCCAACTAGGTAGAAGTTGGCCCATATCTTCAAAGCTATTTTGATGCTTGTTAGGTGTCTCTGAAGAGCTGGCGGGTCATGCCCAGATTGTAGCATTGTTAGAATGTTTTAACGGTTAACATTTTAACACGGTTCTGATGTGATCTTGACACAGTGATGACTTCAACGCAGTTTAAATGCTGGGTTTGCCTTTAGTACAAACTACACTGTTTCAACTTCAGACCAGCAACAGCGTATGAGTGGAGGTCAAAAGAAAGATGAGAGAAACGGGTGTGAAAAAGACCTGAGAGAAGGGGGATGGATGCGAGAAACCTCAGCAGAGTGACACAAAGGAGAACGAGCAGAATGCAGAGAAATGCCACAGACACTCACGTAAGCAAGTGAGATTTCATTTATTTGGCACAGCGAGACAATAGCTCCGCTAACCAGGATAGCTATTGTTCTTTTGTTTTTAAGCAACAAAAAGGGTAAATGCTAAGCACTAGCTTCCCAGGGAAAAATCATAAAAATAAGTTCTCATCCTGCTGTCTACCGAGGAACCAGAAGCCTTTTTGTACTTCACCTATCGCCCTCATGCTGTTATTCACCCACATCGTTGTCGGCTTAGAAAACAAATGAAATATATTGAGACCGTGCTCTACCTGAGGAGAGCTGAGGGTTGGGGTTTTTTTAATAGCAGAACAAGTTAATTGGATCGAAACCCACCAAATCAATGCACCAAGCAGAAAAACACACTGTGCTATCTGCTGTGTAGAGGAGCGCACAAGTGCTCCAGCAGCTAGTGTTTCAGAATGGAGTATAATATTGGCATATTCCCTTTAGCTTTATTTCAGCATTCTTCACAACAAAGATGGAAAGCCATCCATAATCAGAGGAAGCCTCAAAATGTTGCATTCCTTCCGCAGTGGTGGAGGGAGAAGAAAAAGAGGACTTTGACTCAGAAAGACACAGGAGCTCAAATATGAGGATGACAGCTGGGGAATAAGGACCCACTGTTCAGGGACAGGGAATTGCTTATAGCCTTTTACAAGCTCAGGGAGGGTGTAAGTCGTAAACGAGGTTTGGGAGCTTTGGCACGAGCACAGTGGATCCTGTCAGTGAAAAGGACCTTCAGCAGCATATAGGTAGCCTCGGGAACCCGTTAGAACCATTTGAAGCGTGGCCGCGCAGAGTTCCCCTCTTCAGCCGGTTAGCTGGAGAGCAAACAGCTGTCACCGAGGAAGGCAGGGGTGTCAGATATGCCTGGAGACACGCATCTGGGAATTTCTGCCCAATTAAAATATTTCTGAATGCAAAAGATGACGATTTCTACAGAGGGAGCTAGTGGAAAGTGTTAGCTGGGAGACCTAAACAGATCGATGGCGCGTTTGTTGTGCAGGGAGTTACCGTTCCTCACAACTAACTGGCTTCATTGGGAAAAGGACAAGCTCTGCAGCACCATAACCCTCTGCGGTACCACAGGACAAGCAAATGGAGCTGGCGAGCAAAGCTCAATGATTTGCTAGTCCAAGCTGTGGTGGGTTTCACCTGCACGCTCAAATGTGAACATATGGATACGTAATATAAAGAATGCAGCCCCCAAGCCAAATCCTTTAGTGATACATAAGGCAAGTTCCCAGATGAATATACTACTCAGGGGCATAATAAATATTCATGCTTGTTTACAACTTAATGCATGTTAGTTTCCCCGTGGACTTCATCAGCAGTTCTCACTGCTTGGTCTTCAGAGAGGACATTGTGCCCAAGTTCTCCATTCTCTGAAGGGCTTTCAGTGAGAGATCTTCACAGGCATGGCTCCTTGCTGCATTTAATACCTGTCAGCAAAAGACAAAAGACATTTTAATTTTGAAGTAGACAAACTAGGTTAGCGTTATTTGTGTTTAGTCTAAGGCCTAAATAGTTGTTCACATCTAAGGCCTAAAGAAAGGAGGAACACCATACAGTATACTGCAATAGCCAGTTTTCCTTTTCCCTGCTGTTTTTGAAATTTTATCGTTACTTAACACTAATTTGGTTTGAGCTTATTTTGCTTATTTATAGATCCTTTCATTCACAAATCTGTCTCCAAAATTTATTCCTTTTCCGATTTATTTTTCTTTTTTTTTTTTTTTTTTGTCTTTCCACTCTCGAAGGCAGTTTTACGATTGGAAGCGTTTCATCGTTTCCAGTCTCCTTGTTAAGGGTGAAATGCCATGTGTCCTCCCTAGCCAATACCAAGCCCACTGAAACAGGAGGGCGGCCGCCGCCGCCGCCGAAACTCGCCTTTCGGCAGTTGCTGGTTGCGAGGCGCTTCATTGAAACAAAGTAATTTTTGCGGTCTTAAATTTGAGTCTCGCAGCGGCACAAATAGCATCGCCGTTCGTTTTTTGCTAAGTTCATCGCGGCAGTTTAAAGGGGAGGAAACGCCTGCTTGCCCCAGGCGAGCTGCAAACCTCGGGCTAGCCCTGCCGGGCACGGCAGAGCCGGCAGCAACGGCCACGGCGCGGAAAAGGGCCGGAGATCACCCCTGAAAACAATTTAATCGAGCGACTTAATGTTTAAAGCTGCATTAACGCCCCGATGCTTTCAAAGCACGGCCCCGAAGCCCCGCTCGCATCTCGAACCGAAACAGGGCGATGGGGGCTGAGCCGCGGCCGAAGCGCATCAAACAGAAAAGGGGTGCGTGGGGGGTGTCCTCGGCGCCCAAAACAGCGATGTGAGAAAACTGGCGGGGTCTGGTGGGGGCGATGGGGCTGGATGTGGGCGGATGGGGGCAGGTCGGGCAGGAGGAGGGCGAATGTTTCCTGCCCGCCGCCACCGCCCCCCGGCCGCCCCCCGCAGCCGGGCGGAAGTCAGCCCGCGCCGTCGGAGCTTAAAAGGCTCCCGCACGCCGCGCTGCCTTCAGTGCCGGCGGCCGCAGCGGGGCCGGAGCCGGAGCCGCCGCAAGCCCTCCGGGCCACGCCGAGGCGGGCCATGCGCTGCCTCGCTCCTTGAGCTTCTTCCACCTTTTCCCCGAGGGCCGGGCCGCCCGGCTCTGCCCCTCCATC
>WBNH01007112.1:135175-232402 GCA_013401255.1 Urocolius indicus
GGGGGCGGGCCGCTGCGGGAAGCCCCGCTGGAAGGAAGGTGTCCGGCGGGAGCCGGGACTCTTGAGAGGCGAGAGGGGTCTGCCCTTGGCCATCCCCGGAGCCTATTTCTCCTTCCCACCTCTTCCTTCTCGCCTGCGTCCCGCCAGCGTGAGTCTCTGCCGGTGGGGTGGGCACCAACGCCGCCCTCCATCCCCACCCCCAAGTCATGCGGTGGTGGAGCAGGCGTCGGCGGGGGAGGACTGGAGCCGGAGAAGTCTGCCTGGCCACTGTGTTTCAGTGCCTCTCTCTCTCCTAGAGCTGCTCTGGATTGCAAAAGTGGAGGGGGGAACTGAAACGAAATTTCCCCTTCCCCCCCGACAAGCACAGGTTTAAAGGAAAAGAGGAAAAACCCCAACGCCCCAAGAAAGAGCGAAACTGGAGTTAAACCCCTGCTGCCCCTCACCCGCGTCCTCCCCGCCCGGCTAAGAGGGACTTGCACTGCCGCCTCGGCGCCCCGACCCTATCCTGCGGCCGTGGGAACCGGAGCCGAGCCCCGGCAGAGAGAGGTCCGGTCCCCGCTGAATGCCGCGGGGAGCGGGCGATTGGCGCCCATGCACTTTCTGTTTAGGGAGACGACAAGTAACCAAACCACGTTGTCAAACTGCTGACCCAAGGGGGAAATGAGAAGACTGTGCGAGGTATTGACCAATCTGGGAATCGATACAATTTGTCTAATGCAACGGGGGATCGCGGGTTAAGTACATGTGAGGGGAAAGAGAGGATCCATTTGCTGAGAGAGAACGGGACGGCTACACCTTGATACCAAAAATATCCCCCCGCAGCAGCAAGCCCGGTAGCGGCAGCAAGCGAGGTACGAGGCGAGGATCCAGCTCCCTGCAGACCGCCGGATCGATGACACCGTATTTGCGAAACCGGCCAATCGATCCCACTTGGCAAAACGACTGATCGATGCCAGCTTGCTCGTAAGCCGCTTGCAGAACTACCTTCTCCCCACGCCTCTCTCCAAGCACCCCCCGCCTCCTTTTATTTTTTCTTTTGGCCACTTTTTTGTGTGTGTGTGAGAGGGAGGGGAAGATTCGTTTTTACCCAACCCCCCCCCTCCCCCCCATCGGGGAGCCGGGCCCGTCGCAAATGGCTTCGTTTCCCGAGTCCGACTTCCAGATCTGCCCGCTGTGCAAGGAGATGTGCGGCTCGCCGGCTCCCCTCTCCTCCAACTCCTCCACCTCCTCGTCCTCCTCGCAGACCTCCAGCTCCTCCGGGGGCGGCGGCGGCTCCTCGTGCGGGGGCCCGCCGCGGCGGCTGCACGTCCTGCCCTGCCTGCACGCCTTCTGCCGCCAGTGCCTGGAGGCGCAGCGGCACCCCGGCGCGGGGGACGCGCTCAAGCTGCGCTGCCCCATCTGCGACCAGAAGGTGGTGATCTCGGAGCCCTCGGGCATGGACGCGCTGCCCTCCTCTAACTTCCTCCTCAGCAACCTGCTGGACGTCGTCGTCGTGGCGGCCGCCGCCGACGAGCAGAAGAACGGCCGCGCGGCCGGGGCCGGTCCCGCCGCCGGCTCCGGCTCGGGAGGAGGAGGAGGCGGCGGCGGNCCGCCAACTCTCCCGCGGCCGCCGCCGCGTCGGCTGCGCCTTCCTCGACGTCCTCGTCCTCCTCGGGCGGCGGCTCGGCGGCGCTCCTGCTGCGGCGGCCCCACAGCCGGCAGGGCGAGCCCCGCTGCAGCTCCTGCGACGAGGGCAACGCCGCCAGCTCCCGCTGCCTCGACTGCCAGGAGCACCTGTGCGACAACTGCGTGCGGGCGCACCAGCGCGTGCGCCTCACCAAGGACCACTTCATCGAACGCTTCGCCGCCGCCGCCGCCGGCCCCGCCGCGCCGCTCGCCCTCAGCCCGCCCTACCCCGCCTCGCCCTACAACATCCTCTCCGTCTTTCCCGACCGGGCCAGCTACTGCCAGCACCACGACGACGAGGTGAGCGGGTGCGCGGCGCGGGAGGGAGGGGAGGTGGCCGTGCTCCCGCCCCTCGCTGGCGCCAGAGGGCTCTCGCACCCTCCTCGGGGGCGGGCGGTGTCGGGCACCGGCCGCGGCTCCTCCGCTGGCTGGGGCGCGCGGCTCTTGCTGGGCGGCCGGGGATGGGCTCGGGGGGCCGCCCCGCCGGCGGCCGGTGCCGGACGGGAGCCGATAACAAGCCGGGGGAAGGGAGGGAGAGGGTGCGGGCGGCGACCCCGCGCACCCCGCTCCGGCCGGGCGCTACGCTCCGACGCCCGGGACCCCTCCGTAGGGGCCCCCCGCGAGGGGCAGGAGCCGCTGTCCCGGGAGGCGAGTGGCGGGAAAGCGCGGCCGGGGCGCCGGGCTGCTGCGGGCGCTGCTGCCTTTCTCAGGGAGTTTAGCAGTGCGGCAAGAGCGCAGAGATGCGAGCGAGAAACTGCGGTCTGCCCAAGCCCCGGTATTCCCAATGCGAAGTTAAAGTTCCTTCGTGGAGTCAGCTCTGTGTCGTGTTTCGCGTATAACCCAGCAAAGAAAGGAAAAAAACCACAACCCAAATACATAGGGAGGGAAGATAACTGTAATGAGGAAAGAACTCTGGTTGGTTGGTTTGTTGACTTTTTTTCCCCCCTTCAATATAATCAGCAAAGATTTTTACCCTTCCCTATAGCAGCTACCTATCTTGCTCTTGGGTAATATTTTATTATTTAGCCTTCTCTTTAGTGCAAACGAGAACATTACTGATAGGAAAATGAGAACTTGCTTGACCTGCTCTTTATTTGCAATGCTTTGCTCACAAGTTTTGTTTCTGACCGTCCACAAAGTATTGTTCCATAGATTAAAAAGAGGCTACAGCTTCTTCAAAATGTGCTGAAAGTGTTGTAAGTTCCGTTGAGCACGGTTTCTTGCTCTGATAGTTTGAAACTTAGAACTTTTTTTTTCATCTGCAATGCGAAAATGGACGTCTGCTGTTGTCCCCCCACCCCCAACCCGTTCTGCTCCGGGGGTCAACGGGAGGGATTTTACTGGAATTTTCCAGTAACTTTAGTGTTGAAAGCAGTTTCCTTCCAGTATGAAACTGGACAGCACAACAAGCAGCTTCAGGGGACGAACCTGCCTTGAGGACGGGGTTCTACAAGAGTTTTGTGTGAGATACTTGCTTAACTGATTACATCAACTGCCGTTTCGCCTAGTGAAATGTGCTGTGATGCCTTTGTCTTTTTGTGATGCCTTTTTTGTTTGCAAGGACACTTTTCCTGTCAGCTTTAATGCCACTGTATGTCTGAAATAGCTTTCTAGAAAGCTCTTTCCAGAGCTTTTCTTGTTCCTTAAAGTTGCCGGTGTCAGAGAACAAAGTACAAATTTTGGTGGAAGAAGAAAAACCTTAAAAATGCCATTTGAGAGGTGGTGGTTGGGTGTGCTTGAGGGGCAAGTAAATTGAAAATAAACAAAGAAAAACCCCAAACCCAAAGCAGCTGCCTTGTACCATTGGGCTTCTTACGGCTTTTTGTGGTATCTAAGTATCTTCTTGTAATGGGCTTCCTGAAGAACATGTGTAATACTGAACGCCAGAATGAAGTTATGGTTGTTGTCACTAATAAGCTGATACAAAAATGTTTCTATATTCGTTTCAGAGTATAACTTTGGACTTGAGATGTGGGCTAAAAGGCTTCTAGTTCTTATGTTCTTGGTGTGACAAAACCTCTTGTTCAAGTATGGAAAAATAAATGATGGAGGGCTGATTGGCGGTAGTGTAGCATATCCAGCTTCTAAAGCAGATAATATTTCTCCACTGTTTGATGAAAAGTAGCTGGGACAGGAGCTCCCAAGGTATTCTGTGGACTTTAAAGCTTAAATTGCAAAGAAAAAAGTTAATTTTAGTTTTGCTTTAAACCGTACAGCCTTTCTACAAGTATCTTCTAAAATAATGTGTTAACTTATTTGACAAAACTAATTTTATTTCAAACAATACAAGTTGAGAAGACTACATGTCTTTTAAGGACTGATTTTTGGGTGTCCTTGTGTCCTGTAGATCTAAAAATTGTTTTAAAACAAGTGAATGTTTTCAAGCCCTAAGCTCCTGTTGAGAAGGGCTCTTATTTTCTGAATTAATGATCTACTACTCATCTTGGTTAGTGAGGTTTGGTGGTTCCTTAATGTGGGTGTGCCTGATGAGTATTTGCAAGTATTTATTATTCAGTCCAGGGGAAACTTTTGGGAGAGACTAAACTGTTCCTCGTAGTCACACACTGTCTATCTTTTGTAACTTTCACTAAAAATGTGGGTGAAGTGTACCTTTTTTTAGAAGGGGCGACTGCAAAACTGTGAGGGTTATTGCTTGGTTAATTCTAAGAATGCTATTTAGAGCCTCATAAAAGGAACCATAATAGAAAGGAAGCTTTCCAAGAGAGTACTTAAGTGATGCCCTAAATACTTTGGCTGTCTAATAGTGAAAAAACAAACCTAAAATGCAAGACTGGAACGGAATCTTGAAACCTTAATATTAGTAGTTGTAAACTCTGATTCAGTATGTAAGTGGGAAAAGCTGGTGACAGAGCAGGATATTCCCTCAGGCTAGTGTCATCTGGCTAAGTTTGAGCACAGACAGATCTCATCTGCAAGCAGCTAGAAAGTAGTTCTCTTAAATGTAAAGTTCTCCTTCCCTGGGATATATCCTCCTCATCCTCTTTGCGATTGGTTATAAGGAGTTTGATCCTGTCCCTGAGGTTTTTCTGAGCCAAAGCATCTGACTACCTTATTTTCTACCTCCTTGCCTAGAACATCAGACTCTAATCCTTCCAACATTTTTACTTCACTTGTTATCTTTAGTTCTGTTCCTCTCTGGTCTTACCTTTCCTCTTCGGGGAAGTACTGACTCCTCTTAATTTTATCTCCTTACTCCCATTTTGAGACTCCCTCAAGTGAGGAGGGAAATGGCACTGTGGGTGGCTACTTACTGGGTGTCCTAAGTCTCAAAACAAGACTACAGATACAAATTTGCAAGATAAAGATCAAGGTAGTTGCTCATCCTTTCAATGCAGAGAAATGCAGGTTTCCCCTCTTTACTGGGATGTGTGGAGCCGTCTCTCTTTAGTTGGGTTGGTTCTGGTCTCAGTTGAGCTGTTGACTGATGCAAAACTGTAATCTGTGTGCCACCACTACATAGAGTCACTGACAACAGAAAATGTTGACTGTTACTGTAGTGGCAAACATTAAAAGTAGACTGTTTTCAGGGTGGCTAGTGCCTGGAAGTAGTGCAACAGTGCATGGAAGGAAAGTAAACTATTTCTGCAAACATGGGGGTGGGGGAAGGCAAAAGCTATTTTGTAGAGTTGCTGTTGAAACCCATTTGAGTTGCTTACCACTTGGAATCTTGCTGTCTTGAGGTAAAATGCTGTCAGGGTAGCAAGGGAAATGCTTAATCTCAAGTCAAATGTTTACAAGCATTTACAAATGTAGCAATATTTGTGTCCAACCTTGGTTGGTTTTCTTTTTTTCCCCTGTGTGACTGTGTGTGTTGTATGGATAGACTTAACATCTAGTTACTACTGTAACATTGTTTTCATCATAGACCTGAACTTCGGGTGTGGAAAAGGTTTTTATTTTTGGTCTTATCCATAATGAACTCGGATAAACTAACTGGTGTGTTAAAGCGTGCTTGATTGTCTCGTCTCTGACTGAAAGAGCACCTCTTTTTTTTCATAGAATTCTCCACAACAGATTGCAAACCAACCTAGATGCTAAGAAAATATTAGAACAGCTGTAGGATACTTTGCTTGTATAGATCAACTACCTGGATTCAAGTGAGTCTATTGCAGAAGGTGAAAAGGGCAATAAGTCTGAAGTTAAATAATGTGGGGTTTCCTTTATGCCAGCTCTCAGTTTTAGTATCACTTGGGTGATAAGTGGTGGATGGTCAAAACACTTCAATAATAGACTTCTAACACTTTCTGGGGAAAGTGTGGAGTTGCTAGATTCAGTCAGCTTAATGGCCTGTGACCCCCCTAGTTCTCATATTGCTTTACAGATTCCATTTTAGAAGCGACTCAGAGATTACAAGGCAAAACCCTGCAGCACTACAGTTCCCATCCTCCCCTCAGGGCAAGAAAGGACATTAAAGGTCTTTTCTCCCCTTGCCCTTAGCCACACTGATCCTTCTTTTTGTTTGCATCAGTTCTGGCTTTGGTCAGGTTCTTCAGTGATTAATTCTTGTTGCATCAGTGAGTTGAAATGTCTCATGGGAATGTTGGTGCGTGTGGACAAGACTGGCTAAAATTAAGTTGCTATATTGAATTCTGGAGTTGCATATCATCCTGAATTTATGATCTTTTCAGACTGAAAAACGTTATACTTCTGCTTGCTGTCTTACAGTATAGAAGTATACTGTATACACTATAAAAGATGCAACTTTTGAAGGCTTGTCTGTATTGGGTAAGGCATTCAAATTGTCAGCTGAAGTGAGAGCTACTTACCTGGTACTTTGTCTAAATTTGCTGATTGAATTTATACCTAAGCTGCTCTCATGAAAGGTTAAGCTCTGGTTTCACAGTAGGAAGCAAGCTGTCTGTCTCATGAGTATTCAAAGAATGGGATCTCACTTTTTCCTCTGTTCTGACTGGGTTTGGTTGTGTGAACTTGGGAAGTACTTCTGTGAAACAATCTAACTTGTTTAAAGTAACAGAAAACTTCTTTCCCTTCTTTTAGAATTGGTGGAAATTTTCTCAGATTGCAGAGGAACGTGACCCAAACCAAACTGATGTGAGGGAGAAGGGGTAATAGCATGGCTAGGAGGGAAGAGTAGGTTAGATAATAGTATATTTTGTGTAATAGTTTGCCATCACTGCCAAGTGCTTGAGCTTTACTCCATGGTGCTTTTAATGCTGTCCATCCCTGTGTCCTAAAACAACTGGCTGACATGAAGGGAATATGCCTGTGTCCCCACTTCTGTGTCTCTTGCTCAAGGGCTATTTATGTGAAACTGCAGTATGTGATACAAATGTGATGCAGGCACTTGCTGTTCCTCTTATTAAATGTTTTTCTAATGGTTAGGAGTTTTAAAAATTTCATTTGGAGGCAAAAACTTTGAGGAGTGCATCCTGAAGGCACTCGTCATAATTTTGCTTTATTGTGTGTGGCTGCTGTAGCTTCAGCTTTAGAGGAGAATATGTGTATGAACTAGATATATATATATATACTGGAAGTATTAATTTGTCTATAAGAAATTACTTCTTCCTTATTCTTCCTTATCATCCTGACTTCTGTCATCTGATACCAAGTGCACATGCAAGTGCCCAATCTGAAGCTAATACTTCAATTCTGACGCTTGTGGGTTTTTCACTGGTGAAGAAAGCAGGATGGTGAATTTTGTCTGTATGTGGACTAAACATCTTTAGAATGATGAAAGGGTTTAATATTCAATTTCACACTGAAAAATAAAGTACTAATATTCAGGTATCTGGTGCTAAATAGGGTACCTCTTTAGATTATTCTGCCTTACTTTCCTTTTAGCTGCCCCTTCCCCAGCATGACTTTAGCTCCTGCTTCTTCCATGTATATAAAAATATTTTCTTCAACTGCTTCTCTTTTGTGAGAGAAAGAAAACTTTAAGTTTAAAACATACTGGACAGAATCAAAACATCACCTGCTTTCTCCTGCTTTGCTGTGGCTAACGTTCAAAAGCTCTCAACATTTTAGAATAAATACAGCAGTTGTGTGGCTCTTTTCTTCCTGGTGATAATCTGATATTATTACACTACTGGCCTAGTTAAATGTGACTTCAGATAGTTTCCAGTGAGTAAAATTGGAAGAAACAGAAATGCCTTATCTGTTCAGGCAACTTTTATGGACCGTTTTTCACTTTAAAGAACATCTCTTGAAAAAGCAACAGTATCCATACAGTAGAAACTTGCAGGCTGCAGCACAGACCTCTGAGATCTCTGAAAACTGGGCTGGAAATACATATATAGTAAATAGACATGAAACCAGTCTACTGTTACCAAGAACTTTCTTTAACTTCAGTTTTGCAAAAACCACTGTCATGAAGCACATCTTGTAACTTGAAGAGAGAGTCTGACTGAATCTTTGCTTCAACGTAGTGATGAAATCTTGCATTATGTGTAGGAGTTTCTCCCTTCAACTAAATCTCCAGAGCATGTAAACATGCTTACTAGACCATGCTTCCTTAGAGGAAAACTACCTAGTTCCTCTCTTTTTAAAGTTAAGAAGGTATCATTCCTCTTTCAATACTGTCTTGACCCCATCTCTTCCTAGTTCTCCTCCCATACTCCCTTCCTTCCTGCAAAGTTGTTGGTGTCTTTGCATCAGACAAAGAATTGTGATGTGAGAGCACAGATCTTGAGCTGCATGAACAATGCTCTGAACGCAAGACTGACGTTACCACATAAGATTTCATCAGAAGGGTTTATTGTCTTTTTGCTACAAATCCACTTTCAATAGAGCAGTTACAAATATGTACTACACAGTTGTGATCCAAGATTATAATTTTTAGTACTGCTTTTACCCTGTCATTCTGAGTCTTAATTGTACAAATACTGGATGGGAATGGGACTGCTACTTGGCAATGCAAGTATTGGTTAATATAATGAATGGATATCCCTTGTCCTAAAAATATATTAGCCATATGTCCCTGTTGTAACTGTACTCATCACTGGCTCAGCTGCAGCTCCTTCCATGAGCTGTTTTCTATTTTCCCTGCTTGTGCTTGTTGAAGGACTATGTGGGTGGCATGGATTTCTAACAAATTGTGCTTATGCATTCAAATCATAGAATGGTAGAGGTTAGAAGGGACCTTTACAGATCATCTAGTTCAGCCTCCCTGCAGAAGCAGGTTCACCTAGATCAGTTTTGAAAGTCACGGATAGTAGAACAAAACCGTATTAAAGAATTGGAGCTATGCTACCTGCTGTTTTCTGACATAGTTCAAAAGCTTCTTTACTATGTGATACCACTTTAGATAACTTCCTCTCTTCCTCTTCCCTCTTACACCTTAAAGAGGAGAAATAGTATCTGGCTTATCACAGAATCATAGAATGGTTGGGCTTGGAAGGGACTTTTTAGAGATCATCTAGTCCAATTCCCCTGCTAAAAACAGATCCATATAGATCAGGTCATGCAGGAATACAGAAGTAGAACTTGTATCCAGAAGTTCTTTTGACTCTTGGGCTACTCTTCCTCATCTTTCAGTGTTCAACACAGTAGCATTTTCAACTATGGAGTCCATAGAAAATAATATTACTTAAAGACTAAAAATGCTCACCTGCTTTGAATGCTCTAGCTATTCAGTATGAAAAGGAGTAAAAATCTATACCCACAGATGAGGATCATGAGTCACAGAATCTTAAAGGTTGGAAGGGACCTGTGTTGTCCCACTGTGCTGTGCCTCGGATGTGTGTGCCACACTGACACTGCAAAAGAATTAATTCAGTGATATGTTCAGCTGTAAGAAAGAAGAGCTCCATACCTGTTACTTCACTTGAGTGTATAAAATGCATTTTAAAAACCTTAGATGATGAGTTTGTTGGATAGGGTCAGCATTTTTCCTATAGGCAAAATACTTTGTTTCAAGTGACTAAGACTTGAACTGGAAGCTTGAAATGAGAAGCATATTGTTTTATGATTCTGCACACTTTGTGCTAAATGCCTCGGCACTGATGCTGACTTGGAGAAAATGATTCACCTTCCAGCAGTGGGTAAGGAACTCGAGGCAATCTCTTAAACTTATCTTGCTAGCTGTAGGTGGAAGTAATTTTTCAGAGTTGACTGCTCAGAATTTTGAGGACCAAGATGTATGTTTCCAGTGCTACTGTGGAAATGTGAAAGACTTTAAACTTGCTTCTGGAATGTACAGATTATTCCTACCAAAGGTTACTGTTGTCCTGTTGTTACCTAAGTAGCTCTAGCTTACTCTTGTTTGTGCCTATGGTATTACCTTTAAAAATATCACACAAGTAATCAGCAAGGGCTGCTCTCAGTATCAATACTTTCCAGCACTACCTGCCCTTGGATCTTGGTTCTTTGAGGCTGGGAGTGGAAGGGTTCTATGGTAATAGCTAAACGTGTGTTGCATCATTTTCCCTTAACATAGATCTCTGCATAAACAAAACATTTAAAGCTGGTTTTTTCCGGTTTGCTAAACCTTTTATTTTCTAGATGTTTGTATTATGGGCCCATTCCATGCATTTTGTGGATAGCCAATGTTTTTTTTATAAACTGCCAACTACTGTAAATGTTTTCTTTCCCTAGCTAAGGTATTGTAGAGGACCCCTAAATGTTGTTTGGCTATATTAAATAGCTGCTAGGGATCTGACATTCAGAAATCGGGCTTCAAAGGGATTCTCAGATGATAACATTAGAGCTTGTTGCTTTATCTTTGCCATGTCCTGTTGTGTTTTGGTTTTTGTGGGTTTTATTTGAATGTTTAGGTACTTGCTGTCTAGAGTGGCAGGCATATGCTACAACACTTAATTTTTATACAGCCTTTTGTTCAGCTGCTCTTGGTTAACAAAAGACAAACTACTATTTAGGGGGAAATGTCAGCTACCAAACTTAAATCCTCCCCTTTTCCCTCCCCCTTGACTTCAGTGCTTCTTATTATTCATGCCATTCATACTGTCAAGCCAGTTAAGTGCACAGTATAAAAATCTTTAGCCTTAAATCTTTGGTGCAAGCAAAGCTTGAAAAGCTATTTTCGTTATGGATGCCTTGAAGTTTTGTAATCCAACCTAGTAATGCATCAAGAGCCTAGAGAACACCTCTTGTCTTGCGTGAAGGTTTGGTGGTGTGGTCTGCGAATTGCTGGTCCCTGTTCCCATTCTGTAATGTACCATTTCAGGCATAAGAGATCAGGTAGCTTTGAGGTGCTTGCTGTTTCTGTGTCTTTCTGTGATTTGGAAGTCACCTATATAATTCTACAATGTTTTAGTAAGTGTGTGTGAGGCAGAGTAAGTCTGTTACTTGGAAGAAAAACTCAAGACAATGGCAAGAATCATCATGACTTCAAGCCTTCTTTTTTTTTTTCCCCTTTAAAAGCAATGCTGGCAAAGAGTTAAATTTTCCCCCCCTGCAGCACACCCCGCCCCCACAGCTATATATGGTGTGCCCAAAGGCACTGGAGACTTAATACATTGAAGTTGGAGCGTGAAGGGGGTCTGCAGGCTGCTAGACAAAGTCACTCAAATTTCAAGAATACTTGATCCATACAAGGATGTTACTTGAGAAAGGCATGACTTCTCTGTAAGAAACTGGTTGCCAAATGAGCCAGCTGAATGTGTCCTAGGCACTTTGGTTTTGTTTTGGTTTTTTTTTTGTGGCTAGATGAGCAATTTTTTTACCATATTTTCTTTAATTGATAGCTGATAAGCAAGCCAGCTCAAGTTGTTGAGAGCCACCTCCCTTCGGAGAACAATGCAAATTCATAGGGGAAAATCGTGGTTCTCCCACCGAAACGCTTGCAAGTTATAGAAACTATTGTACAGATGACTAAATTATCTATTGTATCATATTGAATCGACTGAACATTAAACTGAATAAATGGAAAAATTAATTTTTCCACTATCTAGTTACTGTAGAACTGGCTGTAATGTCACACAGTGCATTTGGTGGCAACTTCTGTTAAAGGCTCTAAAATGGATGGGCAAAAATTTTGGGAGGAGGAGGAGGGACAGATTATGGAAAAAAAAAAAACCAGTAACAACAAAACTTATTTTCAGAACTGGAAATGTCAGGCAGTGCTCTGGAGCAAACTCTGCCCTGAAAGAAATTACAACCAAACTAAAGAACTACAAAATGTTAGGGAATAAAAAAGATGAAATACAAGAGAATTGCAGGAACAGTGAGATCTCAATTTTCCCAGTGCAGCTCTTGTACTTGATAAAATGCTAACAGTGGGAAGATGTAATACTCTTCTTGCTTCTTTCCCTTTTTTACTTAGTACAATTGAGGAGGTTGATGTAGTAATTTTCACACACCCTCTGATATCGTGAAAGCAATGATAAGGTTAGAGTTAAGAATTAGGTTGTTGTTAAAATGAATGCTTTTCCCCATTCTAGACATCATGTATTTCATCTGACGGTACCATTTCATTTTAGCTCTTGCTGTCTTCTAACATTGCTTATTTTTTTCAAGGACTCAGACAGACTGCATACAAATGCATCCAATTTTGCCATACTTGATAGGATAAGTTTTAGACAACTGTGACTTGTCAAAACAAACATGATTTTATCTTTGTGTAACTGCCTTTCTGGCAAAGGTGATGTTATCCCATCTTTGCAGCTTGTCAAAAAGTAGTTCAGTAAGTACCTCTGAATCTGAACTGTTACTCTCTAAACAGCAGCAGCCTAATTTCTTTGTACCAAAGACAAGTGGAAAACTTGAAAGGCAATATTCACACGAGCCTGAAGGAGTGGTGAGGGCTTCCACTCAGAGTGACTTACTGCTGAAGTAATATTTTCAGGGAGCAAATGTATGTGGTGGCTGCATGTGATGCTGCTAGCTACAACTAAAACTTCTTTATGCTCTTGGAATTTCTGAAGCAATGCAATTAAAATAAACACAGTGTGTACATTCATCTCCCTTTGCATCAGCCTTTGGTGTTGACTGGATTTAGGTAAGGTCTGCATCTCTTTGCAAAGCCTGGAATAGTTGGGTCCTCTGGCCACTTAAGCTTGTAGTGTCATACACTTGGACTTGGATTACATCCAAAGGCTCTACTATTGCCTGAATGCTTCCTTGTCAGTTCTTTTCTTGCTTTTCTTATGCTTCTTAGTAAAGTGAGTTCAAGTAGTATGTGATTACTGAGAGTATTTACTAGTGTTTCTATTGTGGTCTCTTGGCCACGATGCCAACAAACTTTCTACATCGAGACTAGAAATGGGGAACCTTAATTCAAAAGTACAGGTGTTAATGTTAAGTCTACAGACTGGAATAAAGAAAAATCACCTTGAACCATTCTTTCAGTTAATAGTTTTATTTTTGCATCTCAGTACTTAAGTACTGCAAGCAATTGAGTTTATCTAAGAAGGGACCGTAGTTGTTATAGTTTAACAGCCTAAATGACTTCTATAATGACTCATTAGCTTTACTTTCATCGGTTTCCAATTTGCTCGACTATCCACAAAAATTTTGTGTGGAGGACTTACTCAGCTGGCTCATTTCTTAGCAAGAAGTCATGACAGCACTTTGAAGTGACATTGTCGTACATACTGTTCAAGGTTAGCATTTCATTCTGTCTGATGTCACTTCTGAAGTGTATTCTTAATGCCAGCCTACACTGTTCAGCAGAGAACAGGGCTGCTAAGGAGCTCAAGTTGATGAAAAACCTCAATGGTGTAGACTCTAAGCAGTGCCCAGGTACAGAAAGTAGCATTTAGTGTAGGAGTACTGGCATAGTGTTTGATGCGCAGGCAAAGCAAGGCGGCATCAGCTGGCTAGTTCACTAGACTTGGCAAAGGTATCCATCAGTCATCTGAATTTGCATGTCCTTTCAGCTTTAACCACCTTCAGACAGTCTGTTCTGTATCTGATCCTTTCATGCATTGATTTGCAACAAGTGACAGCATGAAATAGCTCAAACCTAAGATGAAGGAAGTCAATACAAGGCTGATTGGAGGCAGCAAAAGATACTGTAGAGAAAGTACTGAAGTTCCCTTTCTCCCATATAAACCTGTTCATCTGCCTTTAACACCCAAACTTGGAAAGGGAATAGCTTGAATGCTTTGAATTTTGTTAAAGCCATAGTTCTACTTTTTATTATGAAGCGTTCTTGTAACTAAAAATGTCATTTGTAAATTAAGTTGTCTTTGTTAAGTAATGTGTGTGGTTTCTGTTGCTATTTGTCTTCATTATTGCCAGTTTTTATATAGCATTTATGAGGGCTTGACTAGCATAGTAAGGTTTTTTTCCTAAATGAAAGATAAATCTTGACAGTGAATCAATCTAGGAATAACGTATTGAACAAGTATCCTGTCAGAATGGTTGTTTTGTCTTTGCCAATTTTCAATACAACCATTTCAGAAAAAAAATACAGAAAGAGTATATAGTTTTAGAGTAACTGATCTGCAAGGTGTCCTTCCATTTTAATTAACAAGAGAACCTTGAAGATGTCCTGTCTTTCTACTCTTTAGTTTTCTACTGTGAGCAACAGAAAAAAAATCTCAACTGAAAGTACCATATAATGTGTGAAATTTAATATCACCTTTACTAGAGGAGATGTTGTTTTCATCAGTGTTTTTATTGTTTGACACTTAAACTTATTTTAATGCTCTCCAAGGAGGAGAGGTAAAAGAAAATGCTTCACATAAGCTAGGAGATAGGTAGGAAGGGAAAATTGTTGCATGTTAAACAAACACCAAAATAGAAAAACAGCGCAGTGATATCTCCTAGCTGAGATTACCGTGTGGTATCCAAATATGCTCTCAGCAGGTGAGAGTCTCCCTGAAATGACATGCTCTCTTGGAAATATTGTTTATACTCACAATATTGAGTATATTCTCATAACTATTCTAGTTGTGTGATATTGAACAGACATAATTTGGTTTATATGTTGCTTTGGAAACAAATATCTGATTCCATGTTGTGGCTTGTGACTTTACTACAAAGCTTGGTAGTATGAATTTTTTAAGGGAGGTGTGTGTAAAGAAATAGTTGCCACCTGTATTAGTGGAGCCTTATTTTGGAAATAGCTTGGCAATTTTCCATTTGGCTGCTGTAGCAGAGATAGTTTGACAGCTAAATAGTCTCTTGCCATTAGGAGGGAAGTAGGAGGAAATAATCAAGGCAACTTCCACAGCTGTAAATCTCATAATTTGTTTTGGATGCACTTAGTCTAATGAGGTATTTTTTTAAGCAGCATGACGTGAAAAGATGTAAAATACTAGCGATTCAAGAAAAGAAACTCTGAAGAGACCCCTGCCTGACCCAGGCAAACTGCTGCCAGCAGTTCGCTGGGAGCAAATGGCTGTTGGTGAAAGATATCTCCTAAATCAGTGAGAGCCAGAATATCATGGTGTGTGGGTTGTTTTTCCCTATTTCATGTATCTGTTTTTCTCCAAGCAGGGGAGACATTCCTGCCCAAATGCATATGCCATGGTTCTTTATTTTTTTTTGCTACAACTAGGTAGTAATGCTTTCAGAATGAAATAACTTGATAAATTGAAGTTTAAACAAACAAAAAGAAACAAAACCAGACAAACAAATTCTCAAAACACCCAGCTCTCATGTGGTCAAAGAAGCCACTTCTTGGAGTAAGCTGACTTGTTTTATGTTTGATCCCATATGGAGTTACGGAGAGAAACCATTCCTTGAGTGCTTTTGTTAAATAAAGCTGTTGCCATGAATTAAGCAACACTGCCCTGGAATGTTTCTGATCATGGTCTTGCAGAGCTTGTGACCTTTGCACTGAACATGTGAACTGAAACTTCATCTTCCAGTGTTCAATAACCATGTTAAAAATTCAGAGGTGAGGCAGTCTTGGGATTTCCTTAGGCTAGCTTAAATGCCAAGTGAAATTTAAGTACTGATTTATACAGTTAGTCTTCTCTTTTTTTTTTTTTTTTTTTTTTTTCTTCTTTTGGTAAATCTAAGTTGAATTGAAAAAGCTGAAATCTTCATTCTGAGGCTGAGAATTCTTTGTCAAGTTAAAAGCAGATGCATAGGCAACCTCTTATAATGCCTTCATTTATCAGAGCCTACTAAAATATTGCCACTTTCTTGTCTAGAAGCATCCAATTACTACTAATCTGCATGTCTGAAGTCATATACTACTAACTGCTACTTAAAGCAATTGCTTTAACCGAGAACTGGATGTAGTGCCTGAAGAGATTATTTGGTTAACGGGACTGCAACTGAAAGGGGGAGAGAAGCAGTTTAAAATCTGTGCCTCTCAGAATGTCACTGATGCCACCATACTTACTACCCTACTAGAGTGCTGTAAACAATTAGTGTTTTTCTTGTTTACCAGATAGAAACACTGCCACCTCTTGGCTATTCATCACCCTCACCTCTTTAAAATACCTTTTTCTAGTTTCTGGTGATATTTTCTGAATAGTTGGGTGGTTGTATGGTAAGTCTTACTGTCCTATGCTGTAGACTTGAGATTCTGTATGCAAATCTTAATTGATGATTCTAATCACCAATAGAGGGTACTACTTCAGTAACCGTCAGCTCCTTCTGACCTGTCTTCAGTGTATTACCTCCCTTAAATATACTAGGCTAAGGTGGGCTTCTGTCATTGCTACATTAGCTGACCAAACAATTTGGTAACAGTGGTGGAATCTGAAAGCAACATCTGGCATAAGGTTTCAGCCTTTATGCCCTAAAAAGGGATTTACTAAGTATTTCCTACTCATCTTAGTTTTGAGCAAATTAAATAAACAGTGTTGATCAATTACTGAATTCTGCCTGGTTGGGGGAAGTTCTGACTGTGTTTTAGATAGTAGTTTTATTGAAGTTGCCTTGGAGCTGTTTAAAATATTATAGCTTCAGTATTGCCTATGTTGTGTGGGGTTAATTTAACCCTTAATTCTAGAAGAATTGCCAGTTGTGAGGGAAGCTATGCTCTTGTTAACTGTAAGCATCCTTGTCTTTTCCTATAAACACCCAGCATTGTGCTGGCCAGGTGCTTATCTGGTCACTCAGTGAACTTTATTCCTGAGAGAAGGATGACTTCTTCAACCTAGTCAGTCTGCCCTGAGGAACACCCCTGATGCGGGATCTTATTCTAACAAGTAAATCCAAGGGGCTGCTGGGAAGACATCCTGCTTAAGACCTGCCCAAAGAGAGAAAAGTCTCACTTGCCACCTCTTGGAGGACTTTTCCCATAGAACAACTCTGATGCAAAGCAGTAATGCCTGTATCCCAAAGGGCTTGTAATACCAGTTAGTGCAATCTCCACCCCAAGCAGCAAGCTTTAGTGGAATGCAGAAACTTGAGACAGCAACAAGGTGCCTGTATTACATGAGAGGACTTCAGTGGTTGAGTGGGATTGTCAGGATGCTAACAACATCCTGACTTCTATATTGGCAAATGGAATTAATTTCTTCATGTGTAACTTGATCTCTGGGATGAGGATAGAGGATCTGGGTTTCCAGCATCTGTTCATAAGTTGCAGCCCAAAACCCTTTCCCCAAGGTGGTCTCCTTCTTACCCTAGCCCCTTCAAGGGTGGAGGTGGGAGGTCAAGGTGGGGAAGTGGCTTTCCTCTGTATCCCTATTGTATGCACTTCTCAAAGATGAGGCAGGTACAAATCCAATTTCCTGTGAATTAACTTTTAAAATCTTCTGGAATGGTGGTTTGGAGTCTCTTGTGGGACCTGTTCAACTTTATAGAGCGAAACCTAAGTGACTGGCCCAAGAGAGAGCAAGGATGAGTCTGGCTTCCTTCCCAGCAGGAAGAGGATTGAGGGGTGCGTAGTACCAATCTGTGCTCCAGTGGCTCTTATTTCATATCACTGAATTCTTTACCCAGAATATAAATTAATGAGTCAAGCCCTTGTATTACTATGGTACAAACTAGGAAAAAAACTGAAGTTGCTTAAAGACATACTGTAGCCTTAACAAATAAATTTTCAATGGGCAAGCTATATGCCTTATTTTTACAGGTTAGAGTAAGTCAATAGAAAAGGGTGAAAGAGACTATACAACCCCTCACGTCTTGATACTTTTTTGTATGAGTGCCATTAGTTGTACAGCTTTGAAGAGCTTTTTTTTAGATGTAAATGACAAGAAATATGACAGTCACAGAGGTTGCTAAAATAATTTTATTTAGCAGCAAAAAACACCCTACGTTGTGTTTAATTTTGACATAGATTAAGGGTATATTGTGTGGATGCTGTGTCATTAATAAACCCCCTATTTAGCATTTATTTTCTGTCATTCTTATCAAACTCATACTGCATAAGCAGTGGTGACTGGTTTTTAAAATGGAGGCTCACTGGGGGTAGGAAGGATTGGCAAATGCCGAGCCTCTGGAAACTACAGAAGTGTTTTTGTAGAGGCAGATTCATCAGGGTAAAATCTTAACTGAATAATTCTGTTCAATTCACAATAAAGGTGAACAGATAATGGGTATTTCAGAATTGCTTGCAGCTATTAATGATGGCTAAGTATTTTGAATGGAAGAACAAAAACCTACTTTAAGGTTTTCTTCAGGCTTTTGCTGAAAGCTTAAGAGTTTTTAACATCTCAAAACATGTTTGACCTCCCTACCCTTAAGCCATTTTGACACTCTTTACCATTGCATTTCAACAGGAAAGAAAGATCCTTTTTATAGCCAAATGGCTTCCTCCTTCTCTTCTCCCTCTTTTCCCTTCCATCCCCCACCCCAGAGTGCCTTTCTAGTGCTCAGGCTTCAGCTGCTGCCTGGATACTGGCTACATCTGTCTTGTTTAGATGGTCCTAAGGAAAAACAGCACAGAATGTGACCGGAGGGCCAACAAGAAGATATGTTTCTTTTCAAATTTGAAAGGAAGCCCAGCACTTGCTTCTGCCTGTTTCCCTAAACTGGTTTTAAATCAATCATGGGCTGGTAAATGCCTTCTCTTTTCCCTTCTCTCCCTGAAATGGTCAAAATCCAAAACATTCAAAAAGTCTTAACGAGTTAAATATGGTAGTGTTCACAGGACTGTTTCCCCTAGTACAACTTCCAGTTTGATGAAATAAACTCTTTTTATGGGCTCTTGCTTTGAGACGGCCATTGGGAAAAGTTTCAAAGAGGATAGTGTTGCTCTGTGAGGAATTTGGAGGTTTGCAACTCCATAAAATGCTTGCACTGACAGTAGACTGGGCTTTTGTACTGGCATTAAAAGGGACAGCATTAAAAACCGAACTTGGGTCTGAGCAGTGCTTGATGTTTTATGGGGATTGTGATGTATAAGATGGTGACTATTGAGGAAAGAGTAATTATGTAGGGTGGTTAGAGGACATTGTAGTTTCTATTTTGGGGGAACTTTCTGAGTTTTTTAAAGTGCTGGATGGTGACTGGAACAATGACAAGCTGTGCAAGTCAAGAATGGTGTTACAAACTTGTGGGGTGGTGGCGGTGGCTGCATTTTAACAGTTAATCAGCTTATGGGTGGTGGTGGGGAGGGGGGGTGAATGACTGATAGGACTCGATCCTGTTCATAAAGCTCAGCTCTAGTCAAAATGGATTTGTTCTTGTCACAGTATCTTGTTACACACAGAATAGGAGGAGACTGTCTTAAAACATCAGCATATTCTCATGCATTTACATCACAACCTGTGTGTGTTTGGCTGTTATGAGGTGCTAGCTTTTGATTAGCTGTCCCTTTAACCACCCTTCCCACCCTGGATGTGTATTATAATGAACTACAGGGAATGGAGGAAAAACAATTATCAGGAGGAGAAATAGCTCTTGTAAGAACTGGTGTTACTTTTTTGTTTAATAATGGTTACTACTACTCTTATGTGTTCAAGAACATATTAGCCTTTTCACTTATTTTAAATAGGCTTATACTGCAGTAAATGGCTTTATATGTATGAGCTCTGTTGTTCATCGTGATGTCTTTAAATCGTCATGGAATAAGAATAAAATAAATATGTGGGCTTAGGAGATGCAACCTAAATAGTTCACATGTTAGTGATGTTATAGAGATGTCCAAGAACATGGTCCTTTTGTGGAATCCATTGCTGGAGTTGAGACTGGGTTTCATTGTGGTTTCCTCTGTATTAACAGTGCTTGAACTTTGGAATCCACTTTCCTGGCTTTTGTGTGGGAAGGCAGAGCAAAATGGATGTTTGCACTGAACTCAGCACGTGCAGTGAGCTGCAGATAACAACTATTTGGCTTTTTAACATCCCCGTATGTGATATTGAACCAGCCACACAGGGTTGCCCTTACATATTCACATAGGAAGTGCATAAAGTAACTTGGTCAGCTTGCAGGAGCTTTAACTTGTATTAACCGTGTGTTGCTGAAAAGTGGCTTGTGAATCTGTGTGGAGATGTGCAGCCTAACCCAGCTCTGAGGGTGCTTCAGCTTGTGTTGGGGAACAAAGATTGAAGCATGTGTCTAGGATGTGTTACAAGAACAGTCTTAACTTCAAAGCAGTCTTTCTTAATAAACATTGCGGTTTGTTGTAGAGTGTGGGTAACTCAGGCCTAAAACTGAGAGAACGCTTTCAAAGTATTCCCCTTGTGACGAAATGTGGATTAAATAGGAGAATGAGACACAGTTATTAATTTTTTTCAAATCCAACTTCTGTCAGACTTGAAGGTGTAAATTTCAATTTCACTCACTGATTTAGTAAAAAGGAGTGGCCTAATATCTGCTGATTCTCAGCAGAACTGAAAGAGATCACAAACTGAAATAGCCTGTGCTTGCTTAACTGTGCCTATCCTGGTGGAATTTAAGTGCTGGCATAAACTAACATGAACACTAGCTGGATTTTGTCTTAACCAAAAGAGCTGTGGAGCCTGCTGAGTCCAAAGGAAAGTGTAAATAAACTGTAGCTTTGTCTTTGGACTGCTCTTAGGAGGTGTGGATTTCCCTGGCTGAAATGACCTGCTAATGCAGAAGACCCTCCCGATTTTGAAACCTGTGTATTGGTTTACACTACCATTCCCTTGCAGAAAAGTGGAGGGTGGAGGAGAGGAATGCAGATTACCAGAGTAAAATGATTAGGCTTTTTCAATTTAGTGAGAGCTGAGATATTTTGAGTTTTTGGCCTAGTTATCAAAGTCCTGCACATGGCCCACAGCACAGCATATGTGCAGCCCTCTTCTACTTCCAGCATGTAGGAGAGCTCTCCGTGCCTAGGTTACAGGGAAGGAGGTCTGGAGGGTAAATATTCACTGTACACAGAAGTAGCTTATGACGGGGTAATACTACAGGCTTTAATGATAGCTGTGTTGGAAAGTGTTAGGAAGAACCTGACACTTTCATTTCTAGTTGTTGGAAGCTGATATTTGGCATCTGGACTGCCCTGAACGTTTCCAGCTCCTCAAAATGGAGGAGGTTTGCTACAGAGACACTGGGTAGTGCTGGCAGAGGGCATTCCCTCCACATGGCCTAGCTCCTGGTTCTGTGGTGGCCCCAGCCAGCCAAGGGCATGCTGGCGCTGCTGGGAAGAGGGGCAGGATAGCCCTGCTGACACTCAGGCTGCCTCTTCCCAACATTTGAACGTTGGCTTGTACACCTGTAGTGGCATTCCTATCACTTCCCTGACATCAGAATAAGCAGCTGTATTAAGGACCTGAGCTGATTTGTGAGTAACTTTGTTCTTGATAGGCAATGGACAAATTAAGGGGTAGTCTTGATCTAAATCCATTCCCTGATGGCACTGCAAAGTGTTAATGCTCGCATGTGGGAGTTGACTGAACTGGGGGGATGCTGCTTGGGTCACAATTGAGGCAGTTGTAAACCTCCCTTCCCTGCTCACATCCACAAACACAAATCTATGCGATCATATTGCGTACTGCATCATGGAACTGAGAAATGCTTTTCAAGTGGTAGCCTTGTTGGAAGGAGAACTGACTTCCTCTGTCTACTTCCACAGTGCAGTCCCCTGGGCTGGTGTATTGCCAACTTCAACACTTATTTTACCCCTTTAGTTTGACTCGAATAATTATATGAAACTAAGAATCTCTCAGAATTGCATTGCTTCTGCCACCGTGAAACCACAATACTGAACAACTCTCTTACAGTAAACCTTGAGGCACATGTTGCCTTCAAGTCCAAAGTTTTGCCTGCAGTGAGTTGGCTTGCTCTTTTTGCTTCAGCACATTAAACCATGCTGCTGACAGGAGAGCAGTCTTTAACAAGAAGAGGCCTTGGTCTACAGCATGAGATGAACACAGAGTTACAACTGGCTTCTGTAATAGTGGGCTCTGTCTTCCTTCCTTGATTTATTGAAGCCTTCTGCAACACCATCTTAAAATGGGAGCTCTTAACACTTTCAGAGTTGTTACCCTTTATTTCCCAGATTTGCTGCTTGTCTAGCACCACAACTTTTCACCTGTCTTCTAATTCAACACTTTTTTTTTTTCTTCCTTTTAAATCTGGCTTTAATGAACAAATGTAACTTTGGGTTAAGGGAAGAATATTAATGTACAGTGTAACTGAGGCTTCTGTTCACTGTAAGGGTCTTTTGACCTGTGTGTTAGTGAGGGCATTGTTCTGGTAAGCCGTTCCAGGACCCATCCTGCCAGTCTTCTGTACAGGATTAATCATTTCCTCTTGACCTCCTGCTCTCTTTTCCTAACATGTTGCATTGATCAGAATCCTTAACTTGCAAGTTCACTCCTGTTTTTTAAAAATGGGAGGAAAAGGAGGGGGGAAGGAATGCAAAGAAATTATATCTAATGTCTGCTGTTAACATTCTTAGTGGGCTTTTTTCCTTTTTTCCTTCTTGGCTCCTCCCTTCTCCCAAGAAAAGAAATCCTTTCCTGGTATGTATTAGCTCCAGATCTCAAGCATCTTGAGTGCTTCTGTTTCACTGGAATTACTTTTTTTGAGCATGCAACTTCCTGCAAGATCAGCTTTGCTTATAAAGGTCACATGTAAAGCTTTACCTAGCTGGGGCTTTCAGCTACTGATCTACCAGCTTAGAGCACTATATTAATCTTCTCTATCTGCAGTATTTTCATGATAGGTAATGCATTGTCAACACTACTGCATGTGACTCTTAACTTCCCTCTTTTTTTAAATGCCAGCAGAAGAAGGTATTTATGAGATCACACAGGGTAACCTCCTAATAGAGAGCTCCATGTTTGTCTTTACTGACATCATCTTTGTTATACCTTTAAGGGGGGTGTTGACTTTTAAGGTACAAGGGTCTGCTGCCAGCCAGTCCCAAATTGTATCAGTAGCAGAAAGGAATACTCCTGTTCAAATCGCCCACCAGTTCTTGTATTCCTCTATTTGACTGAGGCTGGCAGCTGAACCAGGAGCAGACCTCTAGACTTCAAATTTCGCTTCTGCCTGAGGTAGTGGGTTTTGACCCAAAAAACACTTTTGGGTGGTTTTTTTGGTGTTTTTTTTGTGTGGGTTTTTTTTTTTTTTTGTGTTGTTGTGTTTTTTGTTTTTGTTTTTGTTTGTTTGTTTGTTTGTTTTTTTGCCACTGCATCCAAGCATGATCTGGCTTTTGGAGGCTATTGCATCTTGTGCTTCCTCTTCTAAGGTGTTCATGGAAGCTCCAAGGGAGATAGTTAAGATGAAGAAAGTCTATGGGATAAAAGCAAAGGTCTGTTTCCTCATAGAATCTCTTTGTCGTGAAGCTGCATGTCAGAGGTAGTCTTCCACTCTTGGCCCTTGCTTTTCTCCAAACAGGAAAGAAAACAGTAGTAGGACTTCACATCATCTGGAAATAAATCATTTGACCTGCCTTGCCCCTCTCCAAACAGAGTGATGCTGACTGATAAGGTGTTCTAGGTTCATGGTCTTTCTCAGATGAGAGAAATACTAGATTTGTGCCTGTAGCACCTTGTGCTACTCTGGGCTGCCTGGGGATTCATCTTTGCACTGCAGTTTAGGCTTGGAGTGGCTCCAAAGGGCACAAACACACACTTCTGAAAAGCAGAAATGACAAAGCTAGAAGGAGACCATGAACTGGAAAAGTAAAACTGGATGTGACTCTCCTATCAAAAGCAAACAGATTGGAAGCTCTGCCTTTAGTGAAACTTGTAGTCCCATGAAGTGAGAGAGCAGCCTAGAAAGGCCATCCACTGAGCTCATGGAGTGAGATTGAGTTGTAGTAGCCCTTTGTTCTTGACACTGAGGGGTTTATTGGCTTTTGTTAACTACTAGTTTTGGAGGAATTTGATTCCCGCCCTGAGGTAGGGTTACTATGGGTAAGTAAGGAACTTGGGATGGCTAATGTCTTTTCACTTCCCAGAGCAGCACATTGGGGCCAAGAAAAAAACAAAAAACACATAACAGAAATACCCCCACCCTTTTGTTTCTTTTGTGTGCATCACAAAGGATTTGGTAGGGAGAAGGCCCTACACAAGAATGCCTCTGGAGATGGAAGTGGGCCTGTTGCATGCAGTGAAACAGTCTTCACTGAAGGAAGGTTCAGGATGATGGTTTTGGCACTGTGCGTGGGAGGTGTGGAGCAAGACAAAGTGAGCCATATGCGTTTCCTGGTTCTCCTCTCAAAGTACTTAAGGGGTGTAGGTGCTTTCAGTCATGCTTGGGGTTTTGCATTAAGTAGGTTTTTTTTTTTTGCTGCTGTTGGCCACCACACCCGCACATCCAGGCCTCTGTCCCTGCCTTCTGCTGCTGGCTGTTGTGCTCTCCACCAGCTCCCCTCACATGTGGCTCTAGTGATAAGAGGCACAGAAGCAAAGATGAGGGGGAACATGCAGCCACAGAATTGGGAGGCCTCCTGGTTGCCACCAGCCAAACTCCTGAAGCCTGTCTTCCTTCTGTGTAACCTTCATTGTAGAAGGCTACAAGATCCCATATCCTAATAGGTGATATCAAATGGGCTTCTTCAGTCTGGGTGTGGAGGAGGTAGATAGTTGCACAACACACTGCCCTTTTATCCTGGACTGTATTGGCAGTTGCTGACCTATTCAATAAAAAAATGGCCTATTGACTTATTTCTAGAACTCTGACTATATGGGTGTACATAGGATAGTTTTCATCATTGAGACCAGAAGCTTGCAAAAAGCATTACAGTAGTGTGGTTCTTCAGGGGTTTCTTGTAAATTTCAACTTTACAGTAGTTTACAGTAGAGGAAAAACACTCTAGTCCTGGCTCTAATTCCCTTACATGAGAATGGAAATCTAAAGGGAATTTTTTCCCTAGTCTTAATCAGAGAAGATACTTTTTTCAGTTTCACATGGCAGTCAGAATAGGGTTGAGGCAAGATGAGGGCTACTCAGTCACTTGGATGATTCTCATCTTGTTCTCCCATGCTGTGTTCTGTTGAAGAGCAAATTACTACCTATAGTGCTGGTCCAGCGTTTTGCTGCTGTTGGTAGAGTTCTAGGGTGTAGTCTCAGTTCCAGCTTAAGCAACAATCAGCACCCGCTTTTCAGGAAAGATAATATCAAAGTAGCAGGACTTCATAATTAATTTTTGTCAGTATAGTATCCAAGTCCAGAGTATTAACCCCAGAAATAGCCTTTTTATCCAGTCTGAAACCAAAGTCAATTAGTGACTGGCTTGCCAATGAAGTTTTTTAAAACTAGAAATGTGAGGAATAGCTATTTTTAGCAAGGCCTCTGTTTTTAGCTTTGTACATCTTATACCTCTCCCACGAACATGGAAGTTAGTGCAGCAGCAGCTATTAAGAGTTAAGCTGTAGCTCACAGACATGATTCAAGCTTTGATCTTTTTCTCTTGGAGAGGGATATTTGCAGTGATAGAACCTCTCTATTTAGGAAACTGAGCACATGCAGGATGCATGAAGTGAGAAACATGATGTCTCAGTAGGGAATTTGTGCTTGTTATAATGTGTGTAAACCAGAAATCTAAGCAAGAAAAACAACCAGTTGTGTTTTCATGGAAAGATCTTGAAGTACGTATCTTTCAAGTCTGTGTAATTGGAAAGCTTCTAGTTAGTTGTTTTGCTTCTTCAATGGTATCTGAATTGGGTACCTGCAGGGAAGATTAAGATCAGTTCCCCACCTGTATCTTTGAATTCGCCAACTTTGAAATTGCTTCTAAGAAGTTACTGTTGTTGTCTGTTAATGTTCTGTTTTGGTAGTATTAGTTGTTAAAACAGACTTATTAAGTAGTCTTTCATTAGTTGGAACGTTACATTAGGCTCTTTGGAGAAAGAAGTCTTGCTTCCTGTGGTTAGCTCTGTGACCTGTATCTAACAGTGTGTATGTTCAAAATGTGTTACATTTGTTGCCTCTGACTTCGAACCTTTCCTTGGAAGAAAGGGTGTGGGAAGAGAGGTTGTTCTGCTCATCCTTATTCACTTAAGATATTTGTTAAGGGTGGTGTGCTTTTTCACCTCGCCAGTGAAAATACTGGTTATGTTTTAAACAACTCCTAACACATCTGCGGTGGCTAGCAGCACAGGGATGTATTTTTGCTCAAGTCATTAATGAGTAACTTGCAGTTTTCTGAAAATCATCCCTCTCCTTCCCTCCCACCCTCCATTAGGGGTTGTGAATGTGACTCAGTCCATGCCTAAAGTCACTGCTGTGACTGTTTCTCACACGAAAAACTAGTAGTGGCCAATCCTGGAACACGGAGGCATAGGCTAGGGGGAGGGCTTTGTGTTGTTTGGACAAAGTTTTGCTCTCTAAAACACAAGGAAAGTATTAGATTTTAATTTTTTTTTAAACTGTCCTTACAGTAAAGTGTGGGCTCAGTGACCCTTTTAGATTAAGGAAGTGGCTTGAAATTGCTTTAAAAATATGCACAGAACTATCTTTAAATGCACACAGAAATCTTTTTAACAGCAGATTGCAGTCAGACTGCTTCAGCATGTGTGTGCATGTGCTTGGCAGCCAACGGAGGATCAAACATGCTCTTCGAATGTACCTTGGTCATATTGGCAACTGTTCTGATCCCTGTGTTGCTCTTTGCCAAGCAGTAGTAAAACCAGCCCCTTTCTAGGAACTCAGAAGCAGCCAGACCAGAACGTGGCACGTACAACATGTCATTCAGCAGGGCATTTTATAAGGAGTGGTCGGGAACTATTACAGAGGGCAGGGGCAGATGAAATTTAAGGTTGTGGAGGCTAGAGAAAGGGAAAATAAGAAACTTGCCTTTGACTTCTGTCTTTGCTGCCTCAGCTATGTTAAAAAAAAAAAAAAAAAGTGATAATTTGGGATAGAAATAAATCTAGATGCAGGGGTCTCGTCCTTCTCAGTCTGAAGAAGCAAGATCTCAGGTGTATTGTTTTAAAACACGCAACTAGGTAAAACTGCCTTCAGTAGTTATTTCTGAACACTTCAATTCCAGGAGAGGCACACAATACTCTAGGAAAATGCACTCATTCTCCCTGCTAGATAAATAAAATGCTACTTGAATGATTCAAATGCTTGAGTGTGTTTGTTTCAAAGTCTGAGAATTCTGTATTCATTTTTCACACTTACAGCTTCACAGTGCAAATTTAGACTGGAGAGATTATAAAGAGTTAGTTTAATCCTTGCCTGCAAGACCTTAAACTCCTCCTTCTTTCCCACTCACCCCTTTCAAGGATAATATTCCACTGTGCCAGATTGCCCATATTGCCACCAGAAAATTGCTTGGACCACTTCTTACAAAATCAAAGGTCAACTCCCGTGCCTTGGTGGCAGCTGGGAAACTAATGATTTAATGCTGCTTTGACCTTTGGCTTCCTAGTCCGTTTGAGTCTGACCCAATGTTTTAATTTTCCAATACTGCTGGGCAGTTGGCTTTTGTCTGTTTCCAGATGTAACTTGCGTATTGAGGCCTGTTACTGAAGTGAGAACAAAACAACAAAACATCTCTGCCTTCAAGGGGAAGGAAAAATAACAGCACCTAATGTTTTTTTATGCTACAAAAGCTAGAAAATACAGCTGTCCAGTGAAACTGACTCATCCACAGCTAGTAAGGTCAGATTTGAAATAACAAAATGTGAATATTTGTCAAGTGTTTACATTTAGTTTTCAAGTATTTTAATGGCAGTCTTGCTTTTCACCTTTTTTTTTTTAACACATTTGTGTAAAATGGCAGAATAAAACCAGTAACTTCCCCCACCCTCCCCAGCCCCTTCTGCCTGCAGTCTCTCCAAAAGAAAAGTCAATGTTTGATCTGATATTGGAAAACATCACAAAAACAACCAGTTGATGTGCTTGCTGTGGGAATGGAAGTGTAAAGTGAGTGAGATGGAAAGCAGTGGTGGCTTACACTGAAGTGTGATTAGGAAGTTACATTTTTAAATCACTTCAACATTTAATCAAGAGTACTTTGTAGTGGGTTTTCTGTGTATGTACAAGGTGAATACTGCATTAGGTTTTTGCCATACCGGTAATTTTGCAACCATTGCCAGTACAGTTTGAATACGCTATTAATGGTGTGTTAATGGGTGAGGAAAGCACCCTAAGGTGGGTAGCATTTTCTTAATGAAAGGCTGCTGATTATTTGGAAAGATCCCCCTGGAGTACTGATCCATATGGAAATTCCCCTTGGAGTACTGATGCATATGGAAACTGCTCTTCCCCTGAAGGTGCAAATCTCTTGGCTTTATCTGGACTGTCTGCCCATCACAAGTACCAATAGGACTTGATTCCTGTCTGAACTACCCTGTAGCTCTCAAAGGTCAGCTCATACCAGGGCTTGTGTGTGAGAGGTTAGTTTTGTGGAGCAGATGGGCTCCTAAAACTTTTATGGTCTCAAGTCAAATCACCTCAAGCTGTAATCTCATTAAATCTTAAGTGAATCAGTGGGTCTGGTTATTACTTGAAAGCAGTGTTACAGGAAGCGATGTTCCTTATGCAGTAGGTCTGTCTTGGTAGTAAGCTTCCAGAGGTACTTGCCTGTGTGTGGCTCTTGAAGCTGTTCCCTTACTTTGATAGCAAAGGTGGTATGTGGGGTGCAGCAAGTTAACCTTTCAGTAGAGGACAAAGGTCTTGAAATCCACATTATGTTAACTAAAGGAGTTTTAGTTTTCCCTTGCATTCTTGATCACACACACCCATTACACTGTCCCAGTAAGTCATATGTGCCCTTATAATAAATTAACCTAATGACTTACTAGGGAAACCAAGCAGGGTGCTGAAAACTGGATGGAAAACTGGATGACAATGCTGTCCAAAAGTCTGGCCTGCCTTTTTAAATTCAGGATCATCGTCTCTGTGACTTCCTGTGCTGGAAAGCACTATATACAGGAATATTCTAAAGGTAGGCAGGTAGCTTCCTTTGAAAGGCTTTTGACCAAGCAGATCTGACTCAATAGGTTAATTGTCTTGTGCTTGGAAATCTGGTTAAGCATGTTGTGTTCTACTTGGATTGTAGAGTTTGGGCTTTTTTTTTTTTTTTAAGAGAGACTCAATCTAATCTATAACCTCCTCAAACTTTCTTCTTAGCACTTAGGGGACACGTAGGACTAGTTTGGCAATACATAAAAAAATTAATGATTACAGCTTAACACGCAGGATGTGTGTACACAAGAGTGTTCATAAAACTCACTGCTGATTATGCAGAGATAGTATTTCTTCTGCTTTGCGTGCCTGCTTCCTCCCATGGATGGGTGGAAACCAGACCTTGCAAAAACCCAGTGTTTTGGTGAATTGGTGTACCTAAGCTGCAGTAAAACCCCTGCTGGTGCTGGTCAGAAATCGCATCTTTCTAGTCAGGGTGCACCATAAAAATCTACACATGCTTCCAAAGTAAGAATTGTCTCTTCCTTAAAATACAACTTATATGTAACAAGACAGCATGTATTTTAGCTGACTTTAACTGTGGCCTTGCTTGAGCTTTACATTTAGGATAAGGCTAACTTGCCTGCACCATACATAATCTAAAGTGAGTGTTATGTGGAAGAGTTGATGCCTTCACTCAAGGATTTTAAGTATTCAAATTAAAAATGCTTTCAAATTCATAAAAGGACCTCAAAATATGTCTCTGAACCAGACAGGGTGGCACCAAATCCCTGTAGTCTGGTTAGACTAAAATTGTAATGCTGTACAACAGAATGTATTTGGTGGCTGTACACAGCCACACAATGTATTTGACCCGTGGGATGGAGCCCTGTGGGTTGAGTAGCATGTGTATCAATCATAACTTAAGCTTTGGCTGGACTGGAATAGTGTCCTTGGTCTCTCAAAACAACCTACTGTTCAATGATGTCTATGGCATAATGACCAAAGTGCTGTCATTAGTGTTTCTTATTCTTGTTTCTTACTTCAGATCTACCCTACAGTTTGAAGGAGCAGTAATTCTGCTTCACTTCAGGTTTTTTTTCCCTCCACCTGAGCATTCCAGGATGAATATTCACTTATCTTCCCACCTATCCCAAATTCAAATCTTAAGGGTTTTTTTTTTTTTTTTTTTTTTAATGAGGAAAAAGGGATATTGTAGTAGGACACTGCAGCACATAAATCTATGGCAAAGGCAGAAAATATGGGGGAGACCACAACAACATCAACCAAACAAAAAAACCCCAACACAAAATGCCTCAAAAAAGAAAACTTTCAGTGTGTGTAGGACATCTGGGACATAGTTTGCCTGTACCTGTATTTCGCCTATTTTGAAATAAGTATGAGGTTTAAGTGGTTTATTTTAAGTTTTGAAGCTTAGGAGGTCTTGCTTCTTTCTGTTGCCAGAGGGGCAAGCAGGTAGAGATATATCAAGACCTGAAATTGTCCATCAGAACCTGTCTTAAATGTTCAGATTAAATGTCTCTCATTTAGTGTTAATGATTTGTAAACAGACTTATCTGTTGCTCTTACTGTTCTATAGAGATGGAGAAAAAATTGTTCTGAGTAAACACTTCTGACCTCCTGGAACAGATCTTCTTATTCTTAGATGTTTTTCTTTTATGGTTTACAGTACATTTTGGCAGTAACTGCAGAGCTGTGTCACTATATGATAGATGGACAAGAATTTACTCATTCACTCGCAGGGGATTAAAGAGTAACCTGCAGTGGTGTTTGTTATATGATTATTGAAATGCCCTGTGGCTGTTAAGACAGCTAGGTCTTCCAAGACAAACATAAAATACTAGAGTTCAGTTGGCAGTAGTACATAAGCACCCACAGGATAACACTTTCGTGAAGAGTCTTCTGTAATACTCCATAAAATGAAGAGGAATTGCAACAAGTATATTAATCTTACAAATTTAGTCTGGCGTTCTGCTACAAGCAGCAAAGACTTGATCCTCAAGGACAGTGTTGCTACTCTGAGTAAGATTCTCTGGTATATGTGCCAAGTCCTATCCTGAGAGCAGATAGTTTTCAACGTAGATGGTATCACTTGATCAGGTTAGCTGAGGAACAGTGGTACATTATGTATATAGTGTGCTTTTAGAAAATGCTGCCCGGGTCTGGAGCAAACCATTTTTTTTTCTTCCTTTCAATGCAATCGAAATTTGTATTTGCTTAATTAAGATTCCTGGTTTATGAGGAACCCCAACCAAAACCTCAACATGTCATAATTTTTTTTCTTCCTGCTCTGAAACATGTGTACTTAAGCTAGTAAAAATTTTACACTTGCAGATTTTTAGTGTGTGAGCATTTGAGTGAATGATGGTATGGAGGGAAAGCTTGAATGCCATTTGAAGGTACCTTCCAAATGTTCATATTAACATTTTTGTCTTTCACTATAGTTGCTTCAAAGGCCTTATAGAATAAGGACTTAGTATGTTGATGTGTAGTGTTTGTGAAAACAGTGCTTGGGACAGCATAAGGTAAGGGAAGCAGGGAAAGGCAAAAGAACAGTGGGGGCCAGTTCAGTGCTGCCTTTGTCCTTTACACAAAACCTGTTCCACATAAGCATTAACTAAAAACATTGCAGTATAAAACACTTGGAATGGGTTTATATGTCAGTTTTCCCAGACGACAGTCTTGCCTGTATTTCCTAATAAAAGGCTATAGTTGGTCATATTCACTTTGACTGGAGTTTGATGTGCATATGGCACTGGTGGTAACTGGACTTGTTTAATAGGCATGGATTGTTTCACAATTAAAGGAGGAAAAAAAAAATTAACAGCTCCTGCTGTGGGGGTTCAGTATCGCTGTTGTTCTCGTTACAGCTTTCCTCTGAGGACATGAGGTGCAAGGCAGAAGTGGGAGGAGTGGCAGGACGTGGCTGTTTCCATAAGACATCCAGGCTGCAATAGTAGCCAATGCTCAATGTTGGGGTGGTGGAGGAAGGAGGACAGGAGAGAAGGATGACATTTCCTTCCCTCTCTCCTGGCTGCCTTTATGCTTGAGTAACCAGGCACTTCTCACTGACAAAATGTGAAGGAGGAATTCTTTTTCCTGTAATATTTCATGTGATCAGCTTATGCCCAAAGGCATACGTTTCTGTTACTGTTATTTGCTTTTACTCCAAATGAACTGCCATAGGATCACCATGGGTCTATTTCTTAAAAAAAAAAAAAAACAAACACAAAACCCACACAAAAAACAAACCAACCCAAACCACCCTTATTTTTTAAAGTACCTTGTATCTTACCAGAAGGAGTTATTGCAAGCAGCACAATTCTTCAGTAATTGCCCTCTCTATAGTGATATTAGGCTGTTTAGGTAATATTCTCTGTTCAAGAGCTACATAGTACTGGAAATAGACTGAGGAGCAGTGTCTTGTATGAGTATGTGGCCTGATCTTGCCTATCAGGCTTTTAAGGATAGTAGTGGTGTTAGGTATCTCAATTGCTTCACATAAGTTAACCATCCTCTTTGTTAAAAGGCCTTTGAGATGTGTTAGTCTTAAAGTTGATATTTTCCCTTCATCCTTTTAAAAAAAGATATAAAGAGATACACTTTTGAAAAGTTCTGTAGAGATTACATAATATTGTTAAAATGATTTGAAATGAAGTGTCAGTACAGAGACAAAGCTCCCTCAAGTAGAGTATGCGCTTTAAGGTAGAAATTAAAGATATTAAGCTACCTCATACTTCTGATTTTATATTAGTGGTATTTCCATATAAAAATGGCTTTATCTGAAAACTGCTAATTTTTTTGGCACTGTTCTCAGTTATTTTGGCTATGGGTTCTTGTGTTCTTCCCTATTGTTGGCAGTGAGGCCACACAAGTAAGGGGAACAACTAAACAATAAGGCTGCAGTGTGGCTCAGAATTTGTAGTTGCCTAGCTTTCTAGTACTCTATACTGCAGTTGGAATTACAGGCTAAGTTCATGAGAGAGTTTTCAAATGTGCACTTTCAGTCTTTTTTCTTGTATCAAATAAATACTGCATGATGTAGTTGAAGCATTACATTGTGTAAAAGAATAAACAAAAACTCATGTTCTAAAGGCTGCTTTCCTGAAGTAAGAGGAACCTACTTGAAACAAGAATTTCTGAAAACCCAGTAGTGCGAAAAAACTCAATGGGAAATAAAAATATTTAGGCTAAGATCTATCACAAAGTTAAAATAGGTAAAGCCACAGTCTCTCTGGATAAATCTGTGTTTTATCCTCACACCCAGTTTTTCTCTTACCTTAAATTCATAATGCTCAATTGTTAGCTAGCCTGATAGGCAAAACTCTCTGGTAAACTGCATGCAGCTCTTCTGCTTAAGATGTTTCACAATTGGCTTGTCTTTGGCTTGAGGACCAGCTGGCCCTTGAGTGAAATCCAGGAACTTTAGTGTTGTTTTCTCTTCCCACTCCCACATCAAATGAAACAATAATGTTTGTCTCTAGTATATTAAGAGACAAAACTCATTTTCTAGCTATTTGTTTGAAGGGCATATAATAGCATCCTTGCCATCAGGTTTCCATGTGAAGGTCAACGGTTGCCAAGGACCTGAATGGAAGTAGTGTTCTCTGCAGTGGTGCAGGAACAGCATAGAGTTGAATGTAGGAGAGCTGAGGCTTGTACTGATGGTAGGTGTCAGAGCAGGATGCAGCAGCTTCAAGTGTACCCTGACTCCTAGACTTACCTTTCCTGGGCATAGGACAAAACTCAAAAGACTCTAATGCTTGGCCTGTGCAGGAAAAGAGGGAAGTGTGTTAATATTTCTTAGGAGCTTGTGAATATGTTTGTTGGTTCTCTTTAAAAAAAAAAAAAAAAAAAAATCCAAACCACAGCAAAATTCCATGTGCAATAGCAAAGCATTTGACAGCTCATTATGATTTAGAGCATCACTGGAATCATGGCCAAGCTTTGGCTGAGATCTTTAAGACACTCCAGCTTTCAGAGTGCTCGAGAGTTAGAGAGGTTTATTCTCTGATTTGCGGGTACTTACAGCTGTGACTTGGACAGATGGGCTTGAAGTGGAACTGGGTCCTGACCCACTCTAATGACTGCTTCCACAGCAGGCTATTGGATTGCTAGCTTGAACTGTTGAATATTTAGATCCACCCACTGTCCCCTGTGCCAAGACCACCCTGCTGCTACTCGTGTCATGTAGATTTGGCACAGAGGCTGCATTTAAACAGCTAATGAGTTGCATGTTGAAGCACAGGCTGGTCTGCCCTATTGAAATCTGTAAAAGAGCTGTCTGAGTTGCTTGCTAGCTACTGATACTACTGCATCTTTCCATAGACTGGCTACTTTACCTGCTTTAGTGATGAAGCAGATACTGTGACTTAAAACAGAAGAAATACAGATTTTTCTTAGTCCAAACAATTTCTTTAAAAGAAAATTGCAGAATGTACTTACCATTGTGGTAAATAAATGGTAGCCCCCTTTGTGATAATTATACTTCTGCCATCTCAGTATTAACATTAGACTATTAAGTCTTGCTTATCTCTCTTTAGAGCTTTTAAAAAGCTAGCTGATGAGATGTTCTTCAAACACTAGGCAAAGTCCAGGCAAGTGGTGTAGCACTCAATCCATATTTAAAGTGAATGAACAGGGAGGTACTGCAACTAACAGAAGTGCTGCTGAGAAGTGCTTGGGATGCTGCAGTTCCAGGTAACTATAAGCAGGAGCTACAGTCATCACACACGGTTTTATTTTTAAGGTTCTAAACACAGGGGATAAAATAAAAATTATACACTAGAGCCAGACAACACTTAAACCAGCTTTGTCCAAGGTGTGACTTGCTGTCTCCTTGACCCAGTTTGCAGCCTGTTATTGCACTGTTACAGCCATGATGTGGCCTTCAGAATGAAGTAGATCTTGATTGTCCTTCTAACCTGAGACCTTCTGAATTTGCAAATACTGCTTGTATTGGCAAAGAAAACCTAAATGGTTTCTGTTCCACTCCCAGCTGACCAGTATTACCTACTGAGTTTTCTAAACTTGATTAAGGAAACTATGTGTCTTCCAAAGAAACTTTGCTTTTAACCTAGATGATTTGTCTGACCCAGTGTTGTCACTACTCTCTAAAATACGCATCTGTTTTTACTGGCTTTGTGATAGCACAGCAGGATCAAAGAAGGTAAACATCAAGGATTTTAAGAGTATGTTAGTCTTTAGGTTTAACAACCTTTTTAGCTTATCAGACTTAATTTGCCTTAGATAATATTATTCGTGTTAGAACTTGAGGTGAATGCTATCAATGAGAAGATCTACACTAACTTCCAGCTCTGAAGTTGGTGAAGTACCAGAACTGAACTATGTGGCTTAACATTGCAACTCAACTGACATGATTGTCATCAGATGTCTCTGTGTCTGTAGTTGGGGGTGGTGGTTCTTACCTTCTTCTGACCCTACTGCTGTTCTGATGTCTGGATCAAATGAGCAGCTAAATTGTTTTCTAAAATGGATTTTTGTACTGTTTGGAAAGATCTTCACATCTCTTAACTGGGACTGGAGGAACAGTAAAGAGTGGACAGAAGGAAGAAGGCAGGGGAGATATAGTCTTTCCTCTTAGAGCAGCTTTTAGTTTAATTGTGAAGTGAAATGACAGCTGTGTGAGGTTTCACATTGGGAGCAGTACTGGTTAGATTGAGGGTTTTGAAAGTGAGCTGCTTTCCCCCTTATGTGCCAGGCTAAGAGAGAACCTATGTGTCTGAGAACCCAGAGCAAGAAACAGAACCCACTGAAGTGTCTGGAGGAAAAAAGGTTCAAACTAGTGCTGGAAAAATTGCATGTGGAATTACAGCTTTATTTCCTCTGAGTAGACTTGCATAAGTCTTAAAATCATCTATTAGCTAGACTTTTATTATTCTCAGTGGAGTAAGGAAATCAAGCTGAATTCAACAGAAGGGCTGAATGGTCCTCTTGCACTTGATGAACTTGTAAATGGCCCAAAACTCATCTCTGTTCATCCAAGTGGTAAAGGAAAGTAATAAATAGCAAACTAGTTTCACTAATCCCACTTGATACAACTTTGTGTATGCTGAATGCCTCATGTGGTATAGGGCTGTAATGCTTTAAGATGCCTGTAATCTTGAAGAGATTTCATTATTAGACTGTTGACCTGAATTTGGGAATGCACTCTGTCTGCTGTGGAGACTCTTCTGATGTTGGTGTGCCACTTCCCATTACCACTGGACACAGTGAGGAAGATTGATGTTAAGCCAGTCTCCTCTAACACCAAAGCATTAAGTCAAAATATACATTTTAATATTAATTTGATCATTAACTAACTTGAGGTTTTCCAAAGTGTCTCTGCAAGTGAAGTGCTGCAGGTATACTGGAAAATAGTCTGTAGTTCTGATGTGTTTCACATGGGTTGCTCTTATCTCCAGTCTTAATAGTATTTAAATTCCAAGAGTTATATCAGTGTAGAAGTTGAGGTTCTCAAAATGCTGCTCTGGTCACAGTGTAATGCAAGTTAATTGTCACAAATGGCTATTAAATGGGAATCTAGAGACCAGCTTCCAACAGAAAATATTCTCTTAATTGTTGCAAGTTTAAATGAAAAGAAATATCTACCAAAACCTGAGCTGCATTGTAGCTGTTGTATTTCTATGCTGCTTTACAAAGAAGAAAAAAAGTGCTGCAATGCGTGATGCAGGGAAGCATGTTCTTTAGGGGTTTGGAGGGAAACAAACATCCAAAACACAGTACTGAAGGAGGAAGACCAAAATTCATTGGAAAAGTAGTTTATAGTAAATTTGTAGTCATCTAAGCCTTACACACTACCTAACAAAGCCACTGGTGTTTGAGTTATTGTCAAGGGAACTAGATAATAAAACACCTTTAGTAATGGAAAACTTAAGACTGGTTATAATAAGTATGATTTTTTATGTGGGGGGGGTCGTAAACTCAGACTGAGTTAGGTTACAAATGCCATACTGAAACTTTTCCAAAAGCAGAAACCAAGAGGCTACTGTTTTGGTTTTGGGTTTTTTTTCTGTAGGTTTTTTTTTATTGTTGTTTAAGGTTACAGAGTAGCTCTTAGTCAGACTGATGTTTTTAAATCGTGTGACCTTATGTGTTGCTGCCTTGTACAAATTCTTAAACACTGTAGGCTCAAATAAAGTCATTGCAAGTCACTGAAATGCTGTGACAGAAAATAAATGGTTAATCATGGCTAGATTCCATGTGCTTTATTGACAACTGCATGCATATACTCTCCTAAATGTGCTCCGAAATGAGAGAAATCAAGTGTTTGCAAGCTGGGAGGAGAAGGGCACTGTGAACTCTGCTGAAAGAACATTTATTTAAGCACAGGTTAAGGATAAGCCTCCTCAGATGCTGTTTCTGCCGAATTCTTCTGTCATGGTGCCTACTACATTCCATTGCTTTTGTCTGGCCTTGGTATTTGGGAAATTTTGGTGAGGGCTGGAAGGGGGGNGGGCTGGTGTGGGAATTGTGGAGTGGGGTCAGGGTTTAACTTTAGTGGCCATTCATCAGATGATGATTGATTGCTGTGCAGTCCCAGGGGACGTTTAACAACATCTCCGCCCATCCCCCTGCCCCCTTTGAAAGCAGATGGACCAAAAAATGGGGAGAGCGACACCCAGGAATTCCTGCTGTTGTAAAATGTTTTTACGGTGCACTGTACAGCCTTTCCTGAAGCAATCACATTTATGGCCTTGCTGTTGTATTTCTTGGGCTGCTGTGGCTGTAAAAGATGAATAGCCCTGTAATATGGTTCACTGATTCTGTTTAAATTGAAGTAGGCTCCCTTTATTGTTTTGTGTCTAAAATTGTATGCCACCAATTCAGGAAATATTTCCTGTTTGGGAAATAATCAACCCATAGCTGATTTATTTTAAAATAAATCACTTTTAACTATCTCTAAAACTATTCCACTCTTGCTTCTGACTTCTCATTTAATATGGGTTGAAATTCTAAAATACTAATTAATGTAGTGAAGCAGCTTTTTTTTCTCTTTCAAAAAAAAAAAAAAAGCTACTTTTGCATGAGTATCTTCCCCTCAATAGATAGCTATTAAAAAGGGTATTGGAAATGCACCACTTCTTAATTGTATTTTTACTCAAGCAATTGTGTTTTTATTTGCTGCAGAAACAAACAATTGATTAAGTGCAATTTTTACACAATTCTGAATTCATTTCAAAAGAGAAATCTGTCTGCTCATTTCCCTTTCCTTGGTGCTTACCTGTATTTGTGTGGATTTTTGCTTATAAACCAGTTTTTCATACATCTGTGAAAATGATGAAAATAAAAGGATAGTATTTAATTTACAGCTTGGTGGTTCTTTTGACTGATCTCTGCTTCTTCAGATAAGGTGGAGGAGGGGAGGTTTTAGGACTCGATACTGTGTTTTGTGGGTGTTTCTTTGTGAGTGTTAGGGTTTTCTGTGTTGGGGTTTTTTGGAGGATCTCTTTTTGTTGTTTTCTTTCTTAACTTTGAGTATCATAAGCTGTAATGGAAGACATAGTAGTACTGTTGTTCCTACTAACCCTGCCTAGCTGTGTTTCAGGACCAGTCTTGTTATTTGTCCTCTAATGAGCATAGAAAGAGCAGTATGTTGTTATATTGACAGCACAACTGAAATGTAGAGTGGCCTTTTCATATTGCTGAAATTGGAAGAAGCCAGGGTTCTGCAGGCCTTTTGGGTATGCGAGTGTATCAGTTCTGAATTGAGAATACACTTAGTGTATTGTTCTACTTATATTTTTGTAGGAGGTTGTGGGGGTTGGGGTGGTGGGATTTGGCTTATTTTTCTCCCCCTTCTATTTCGAACCAGGCATAGAAACTTAATCTAGCAATATGTAATCTTTGTGGCTGTGACCTAGGGACTGGGATGTGAGCAGGCTTGAGCTTAACAGTAAATGCCTGGCTGTGGTTGTGAGTGCAGGGCTAGCCTGAGTTAGCCCAACTGGTGCAGCACACCTTGGGTGCTTTGTGTGATCCTACTGCTGGTGCAGTCTATTGGCTGCTCCTGACTGTGAGCATGACCACAGGAAGAGAATTGCCCTTCTTGTATGTCTGCCAAGTTTGAGGGTCTTGGTGTAGCCTTTGTGTTCAGAGAGGAGTTTCTGGGAGATTCCTAGTTTACCTTGAAGCTGTCTGACTCTTTCAATCTCCCTTTCCCACGGACTGCGCATTTGTGCTTTCTCCTATGTGTATTTAAGGTAACTGTTTTAAAGTGTCACAGTGGAGCTCAGTCCATCCCTGTCTTTGTGCCCAAGCCTGTTTAACTCTTTTGCTCTCAGATTTAAATCTAGATGGTTTTCACTAAAGAACAAATATGAGGTATTATCAAGGGTTATGTAGTATTTGCTCAAGATTTTCCCGTCATGTAATTTGGATCTTTCATAAATGATTTTATGACTCTTGTTTCTCCTTGCTCTAACTCCAGGAGCGATATTTTCCACCACACTTCAGGTGGCAGTAGGCAACCAAAAGCTTTAAACTTACACTTGAAGTTTCTCTTCGGTTTGAAAGGCTGAGTGACACCTTACCACTGGATGGTGTTACCTTGCAGAGCAAGAGTGCCCGTCACAGCACTGATCTGTGGTGTCTTACTGAGCTTTTGCTTCTGGAGTTGACTATTTTGGAGGACTAACAACAGATTTAACTTGCTTCTGGACTTCTGTTCATATGGTCACCATTTCCCTTTCAGCTGCTCTGCTTGATTGAGGCCCCAAATCCCTGCTGTATGTTTTTAAAGTATATCGGATTCGTATGACTTAACTTGATACCCTGTCTTGGTTTTCATTCTCTCTCAACTTCTCAGTTGTTTAAGTGGAGTCATTCAGCAACATGTAATAAACATTCTCTGTAATTTCAACAGCAAAATTACAGAACTGCATGAGCAAGTGAACATTGCATACAGATTTAGACAGCCCCAGTGTAAAGACAAGGAACCCTCTAGTTGTGGAAGATGATCCATTTGCGTAACACATTTCAGAGCTGAGGCAGCTTTTTACTTATAAAAGGATCTGAGACACTGCTTGAGAGTTTAGGATTTGTACAGGAGCAAAACATAAATGTCTATTCCAGTTCCCAAAGGCAAAACTAACTTTCCAAAAAAAGGGAGGAGAGTGTGAGAGTGTGTGTTTGTGCACACATGTCATATTTTACTAACACACACATACCCCTTTGAGACATTAATCCATATACTACTTCAGCTGTTGCGCTTATAGGAGCTTAAAATGTCACTTTATGCAGCACAGGCAATCTGAGGGAATCACCTGTCCTGTCCTCCCCCTTCCTTTTGAGGGAGAAGGGAAAGAGGGACGTGTTATACTGTATCATGAACTGTTAGCTTGGAATCAGGAGTAGCTGGATGACAGCTGTGAGAAGGCAGGCATATCAAACACTTGTCCAATCTTTGTTCTGCTCCTTTCTGCGAGGTGGATTTCAAATAGCTGGCAATGAAAAAAAAACTGTGGTACAAAACCCTGTTTGCTATCGTATAGTGGATTTTTACCTCTTACATGACAATTTAGATTTTCTAGTATTATGCTCTTAAGAACTAGTGAAGAGGGAACTCATGTGGAAGTGGTGTTGGACTCCTTCACATACATCTTGGGGGGAAAAAAAGCCCAGCTGATTTCTGCTTGCCTGTAAGAGCGCGTGCTTCCCTGGCAGATGCTATTTCTGTGTGTTGCTTCCCTCTGCTGGGTGGAATGGGAACAGTTACGGCTGACGAACGGATCCAACTTCCTAGATTAACACCTTGGAGTGAGACTTTGTGTCCTGAATATAGGGCTTTTAAGTGCTTTGTGAATAGGGTGGGGTTTTAGTGGTTACCTGCAGTTTACTGTAGCATTCACAGGCTCTGGTGAGCATTACAGTGTTCCAGTCTTGTTTTCCAACTGGAGCATCTCTTAAGTATCCCAGCATAGAAATACAGTGTCATAGCGAAGGGGGATTTTTTTGCTTTGCTGTAGAGAGTGGCAGGAGGGAGTTCTGCCTACTGCTGGCGCTGCCCTGGTGGACTCTCTGTGAAGACATTTGTATATTTTGAAAACAAGGATAGTTTCTCAGCACACATGATTTGTTTACCCCTTTTTGGTGAGGGGCATGAGTGTGCTGGTGCTGCAATTCTCCAACACATTGATTATTAAATGACCCACTTGAGAGTGGTGCTTGTCTGTGCAGGAAAAGTCTTCACCTGAAACTTGCCACAGATGACATCTCCAGTCTGCAAGTGTTGGCAGATGGCTTCCGCTCTTAAGAGGAGCTGATCTGGACACTCTTCCTAGTATTGTATTGCAAAGAAAACAATGACACTTCCATCAAACTGTTAGAGTATGATTTGGAACTTACTGGGAAGGATAGCTCTTCCTTTATGGAGAAACTATTGTAAAGTCTTTGCTTGTTGTTACTGCATCCAACTGTCTCCTTTACAGTTGAGTGGTTGGATTTTTTACATCCTGCTTGTTTTCTTGTGATACAGATTTTACTTTTTGCCTTCTAGGTACTGCATTTTTACTGTGATACCTGTTCTGTCCCCATATGTCGGGAATGCACCATGGGACGACATGTGGGTCACAGCTTTATCTACCTCCAAGATGCCCTACAAGATTCCAGGACTCTCACCATTCAGCTCCTGGCAGATGCTCAGCAAGGACGACAGGCAATTCAAGTAAGTTACAACTTGAGTACTTTATTTCCCCCTCCTTCTTCCCACCTCCACTCCCACCCCTTTCCCCAGCTTGTCTGTTACAGGGCAAGGTGTCAAGGCAAAAAGCTCTCTGCTTCTGCTGTCAGTCTTCTCACCCCTTCTGTTCTCTCAGATCTCTGACAAGTGACTGTGGAGCTGAAAACAAAAGTGCTGTTATGAGTTTTGCATTCTCACAGCATAATCCTGTCGTGTAAATCACAATATATATGAAGCTCTGTACAAATGCACTTGAGCGTGAAGCATTTTGAAGAAAGTTCTGATCTTGTATAGCAGTGCCAAGTCTGGTTTTGTTTTTACAACTGAGACTTATTTTCAGCTGTCTTTCATGCCTGTTACAGCATCTAGCACTGTAGCTACTATTACTCTGGTTGTCTTCAGTGTTGCCGCCGAATATGAAATACTAATCAATTGTGGGATTAGCATGAAACTTCTGACCTGCCTGTGCAGAGGATCTAAAGCTATCTCCATGCAAGGATTACGCTGCACATGTACAGATACATACTACAACTGCCTTTTCTACCTTAGCTATGTTTTATTGTGCAAATATCAATACCTGGCAAGGACTGGGAGGAAAGTAGCACAGTGCTTCAAACTATGGAAGGAATTTATGTATAGAATTATCCTACAGGCATTTGTAGATAGTTACTTTTACTGGGTAATACCTAACAGTAACTATTCTGTAGTGTCAGCAGTAGTTTTGCCTCTGTTAAACAGACTTTGGATGGGGAAGGCATAGTGGGTAATTTCACTCCATACTACTACTTTTTAGTTTTGTTAGCCTCAAACGCTCAATGCTTCTATGGGATTTAAGTACTAAGTTATTTTTAGAGTAAACATTGGTGGAATTCCTTCTGAATTGGGGCTACTTTCCTGGCACATGCATGGTACAAACAATAGCTAACAAACCCCAAATAAACCTGTGTCCACCCATTACTGCTTGTTTCTTAGTAGATGAGGATGTAAATTTGTTCAATGGGACAGAAGCAGCTACGTTTCCTCTCTGTTTGCACCTGAATGTGCAATGGGAATTTCATTTCACTTGTGGAATATGAAATAATAATGATGGTATAGATAATAAACCTCTGTTGATGTCTCTCTTTAATGTCTGATGTTAACTTGTTACAACAGAACAGCAAGCACCAAGTTTTTGGAGCTGGATAGCTCTTGAGAGAATCCTGCAAACATTACCTTCTTCCAAGATTTGTTTAAAGTTGGATCATAAGGCTCTTAGCAGTACCAATGTGGAAACACTTAATGTGTCTCCAGAATGAGCAAGAAGGAAAAAAATTCACTAGCTTAAAAACCTCACTGGTGCAGTGTTCTGACTTTCTCCAGGCTGTCCTAGACAAGTGCTTGTCAGTAATTACAGCTTTTTGACCTCAAGGGCTCATAATCATCTAACTGGTGTGGATAAATCTCCTAAGAAGGGACTGTCATTTGGAGTAGAAACTAGCAGAATATCCTTGAGTCACTCTGCTACTATTGCATGAATGCTTTTGTGTCTGCTTCCTACTGAGTTTACTTTGCTCATTACTCCCTCTTTTTCTTCTGACCTTTATGTTGGAGGCTCCTGCCATTGTGGTGAGCTGCCTACTTTGTGATGATACAGATAAAAGCTGGGTGGTGGTGACTATAGTCATGTAACTTGAAGAAGCAGCTCAATGGAACTTAACTTTTGCAGATTTTTCCTAGCTGCAGCGTGTCCAGGATAAGAGACTGTCTTGGAAGTGTTAACTGGAGGGCAGCTTGTATAAAGATTCTATAAATCAAACCACATTTTTCAAGTACTGAGTTCTTTTATTAAATCTGGACTGCTGTACAGAGAAAAGGGTAGTGAGCGAGCAGATCACCAATCAAGTGATAATTTGTGTGTGCATATGCAGCAATGGGAAGGCTGTAGAACTCTAGACAGCTACTACGGAAGCAACATCAGCAACAAGAGCATGTGAGTTAAAAGCAGAAGTGCCTGTCTCAAAATGTTGATGCAGTGAGCCTGCTGCATAAGAAAGTTTTTGTGGAGCAGAACTTCACAGCCCTCTCATCCCAAGAACAAGTAAAGTTATGCATTTATCCTAAGGAGGAGATAGCACCTCAGCATGAATTTAAAACAAACTGAAGTAACTAGGCTTTAAAATAAAATCAATTGGCTTGAGTGCTTTTCTTAAAGTTTAGAAACAGTCAACAGAGAATTAAATGCCAGGATGAGCTGCAATCTGAGGAACGTAGACTGGCACTCCAAACCTTGAAAATTAATGCTGTGTATTAACACTTCTTGATGGGACCAATTCATACTGCTGTACTAGTAACTCTTAATAGGCTCTGAAAGTGATAGCTCACTTCCATGAGATGTTCAGGATGGATGAGGAGGGGTAGTAGTAAAGGGAAAATGGAATTTGAAGGACATTGCAGGAAAGAGGAAATCAAGCCATGAGTCAACTGGCTGGAGAGTATCTGGTTAACCAAAGTTGAAGGCTTTTAGGAAGAAATGTTTATTTAAACTCTTCCTGCAGCTTTGGAGAGGAGATTCCCNTGAGTTGGGTTACATTTCAACCTCTTGATTCACTGAAGCTTGATGAAGTCTGTCAGTACTCACCTGGATGAGTTCCTGTGTGACCTACTCTAGGAGGGTGTGCTTTGGCAGGGGGCTTGGACTAAATAATCTTTTGAGGTCCATTCTAACCCTTCAGATTCCGTGATTCTGTGAAAAGTTCAAACCTCATTATTCAAAGGAGTTGAGGTCCTCAGTAAGAAATAGTAAGCCTGGCAGCAAGAGGCTTGCTTTTTTGCTCAGTGAGATTCTGCAGTGATAAGAAGCTTCCCCTGCTTCCTTGTGTTATGCTGATCCTGTCCTGGTTAATGCATTTCTCACACAAAAACTTGTGCTTGAGTGCCTTAGTGGTGAAGTGATCCAGTTGAAGGGATGATGACTTTGCTGTGGAATTACTTATTGGCTGGCTCAGCCCCCTGGCTGGTTCATTGCAGCACTAAAGGACTGTTGGTAGTGCTAAGGAATGGAGCACACTCATCTCTGTCGCTGGTAGGACTGGTCTTTTCTCAGTGGAAAGTTATCCTCCTTCCTGGGATACTTTTCTAGCCTTTTCAGAGACTTATTCACTTGATGATATGGAAGCCAAAGCTGACACAGGATTAATGGTTTGAGGAGAAGCAGGACTGCTGCCTTTCTATACAGGGAACTTGTCCTGCTGCCATGTTTTACCCCATGAAAGTTCATGCTTAGCTGTCTTCTTTCAGATTTTTTTTCCAAGGACTAGGCCACAAACTGAATGTAAATCTGTTATGATGAAAGATAGATGGCTTCTTCAAAATGTCATGTTCTCAAAATACATCTATACGTGTGTAACTGTATATATGTATGTATGTGTGCGTGTAATCTAATGCACTTGCGTAACCACAAAGCATTGAGTCCTCGTTCCCATTTAAGGTCAATTTCCAGGTGAACATGTTAAAGTACAATTTGATCTGTTCATGTCAGTTGTCTTAAAAGTGGATTTATTGGAAAACAAATTCTTTCCTTGCTAAGCCTATAGTTGTTTTTGCTGGCATGTTTGGCAATGCAGGTTTCCATATTTAAATTCAGTAAGACTGGTCATGCACAGAACACAGGGACACACTTACCTACCAGCAAGAAAGGCTCAGGAGCTGGTGGTGAGGCAAGTCAGCTTTAAGCCTCTTCTATCTCCAAAAATGTGGAGGAGGTGGTATGAAGTAGATTAACACCTTTATTCTAGGGAAGGGGGAGAGGGATATACTGTAAGAAACTCAACTAGTCAGAAGAGGAGGAAGCTGATCTGTTGCCTTGAGCCCTCTGCCCTTCAGTGGAAGCTTCCCTGTGGGTTGCCATATGGATCTGTGCTGCTGGGAGGTCGATACCTGCACGGCTGTGCTGCAAGAGATTGTTCTGGGGCTGTCACATTGAGTTAGCTCAGGCACCCTTCTGTGAGGCTTTGAAGTCAGACTTTAGGATCTGAAATGAGGCTTTGTAAACAAAATGGGAGTCAGTTGGTGCTTTTCTAGGTCTTGAATTTCTATCAACCAAAGAGAGGCTGAATTTCTTCTAGTTTTTGTTTCTGTAGTATTTCACTGAGTTCCTTAGTGGAACATACAAGCAGATGGTTATCGGGAAAGATGGATTTGACAGGTGTCACTGTCCAAACTACTGTTCTGCCTAAAACTGTACGCAAAAAGTCTGTTTCTGCAGTATAAGCCGAAATGATTGTTTATCAGTTTCTGACATGAGTTAACCTGGTCTCATTCTCTCCAACAAAGCTTCTTTCAAAATTCTCTTTAGGGGGGAATTGCTCTTTAAATGAGGCTGAAATCTTTAAATAGGTCTAGCTACTGTGATTTGTGTTGCACTAATATTAAGGCAAAGCCACTGCAACTGTACTTTTAAGAACTTCCTGGTGTTCTTCCAAGGAAAATTAATTGGAAGTTCTTATCAGGTATGTGATGCTGGAGAAAGCTGGGGGTTTTGTCCTGCTCTGAAAGGGTGATAAGTAACTAGGAAAATTCTGTGAAATAAGCGCTCTCTTTTAGCTACCATTATGAACTGAAAACAAACCATGGATGAAACACCTTCAATTTGGTGGAAGACGGCTAATTTGAGATATACATAAAGGTTTCCCCTTTTTATTTAAAGTGCTTTTAAAAGCAAGAGAGGGGATTGCCAGAAAATAAGCACCTGAAAGCTTTCTTTTCTCCAAGTAGGATTAACTTCCTCTTAAATTCCTTCTTGTTTAGAGTCTAAATCTTCCATATTGAAGTATGGAAGTATGTATGTATGTAAGGTTCTTTAGCAGAAAGGACCTGTGGTCCCTTCACCCCAAAATGCTGAAGGATTCTTTTAAATCAAAGTTCACTTTCAAATTTGAATTCCAGGTCCAAACTTTCTTTCCAGAGGTTTGTGCCTTCATTAAAAAAAACTACCACTAGCTAACTTTAAATATTTGAGTTAATGCCTGGAAAATTATACCTCCCTCCTATCTTTGGAGGGAGGGAATAAAAAAATCCTAAAGACCTTTTCAAAAGAGCTGATGTAAGCTAGCACTGAGTTGCAATACAGTTACCAACCATAAGCAGCCTTTAAATATCTCAGTGTTGCCACCATGGTGCGATGGGCTTCAGTTTGTGCAAATAAATAATTTTCTGAAGCCAATTGACAAGTCTAACATTATGCCTCAGCATCTGGACTAACAGGCTCTGCTCTTTCAGACACCTAAGTCAGCCTCTTTAAATAACTGTGCTGTGAGGACATAACTGTGGACATAATGATTCAATTTGGGTATCAGATGGGGGAAACCATACAGTGGGGGCATCAGCACCTTTACAGTAGCTCTGCAGCTCGCTCTTGCTTGTAGCATGCCCGTACACATGCTTTGTAATGTTTTTGCTTCTTCCAGGTATGTTGTATGCTTCTGATCATAACTTTTCATTTAAAAAAGTGGTGCTAGTGAGAGCTTGAAATAGCAATAATTCTATAACATTGCGTTTTAATATTCCATAAGAATGTTAAAGATTAAGCTGTAGAAAGCTTTTTGTTAACTTGAGGCTTCAGTTCTTAATGTCTAATAGAAGACAGGGCATGTGGGAAAAAAAGCCTGAAAACCGCCTTTCTATAAAATGTAGTCAGCCCACATATCCAGGTGTACAGCCAAGCACTATGATACAGCTCTGCTACTTCTGGATCTCGAAGACTGTTTCTTCATAGCTTCGTGTTGTAGCATCAGTTGCCATATAAGAGACAATGTGGCAAGCTCACTACTAGGTTTTTCTCCTTAAAAGGGGACTTGCAAAGGACAAATGGGATCCAATATGACTTGTACTGGAAACTGGCTGGTACGTGTAGCAACTAGGTGGACATGCCTAAGTCTGATGTCTTGTACTGGAAAGGAGGGTTTGGCCTAGTGTGTTATATACACCCAGAGACACTTTACACTGAGGTGTGTTTATGCAGAGCTAGCTCTAGTAAGATGTAAAATGCTATATGAATTATAGGAATAGCTACCCTAAATATTAAAGCAGCCTTTCCTGTTTGTACGGAATGTCCAGAGAATAAAAACCGAGACCTGCACTTTCAATAACACTGATTTGATAATTTGAAAGTACAGGAAATATTGTATGTCACGGTCTCATGTGGCTGAATTGAGTGTTTTGAATGTGATCGGGTAGGTCTAGAGAGAAGAGCTGAAGTGTGCAGGTAGCAGTAGCTACTGATGGATATCTGCATTGCTTTCCTTCGTGAAAACATGCTCATCTGCCCCACTGAAAGCCCTGTGTGCAAGGTTTCCTTTTGTTGTGGCCCCCTGGAATATATTACCCACACAAACACTGTTGTTACTTAAATTTAACACTGAGGACTTGGAAGTACCAGTTTTGACCCTTAAACTTACAAGATGTGTTGTAAACTCCTTGTTTTAAGCACAAGGCACTGGTGACATCTAATAGAGTGGGCAGAAGAATTGGCCATCTTTGGGCCTCTTGAGAAGTCAAATAGGTACAGCTGCAAATAGGCTGATTTCCTGCTATAAACAAAACAGTTGCTCTCCTTCAGTAACCCAGTGTGATTCTTTGCTAAGCATAGGCCTTGCCTTCTGCTTCCCAACTATGTGAACCGACTGGCGGTCTCATTCACTAGCACTGGAATAACTGACATACCCTGAGGAGGGTGCATCATAAAAACTGACTTTTTTAAAAGAATTTGTTGTTAAAAATATTGTATAGTGTCTGATCTGAACAAGAACTGCTGCTGTTTAACGGGTTTCCTAAAATCTGACCTCTGAGGCAAGTTCTGCACAGGAAATGCCTGCAGAACAGCAGGAGAGAGTTATCATGGCAGAGCTGTGGTATCTTACAGTAATCAAAGGGAACAAGAGATTTCCGTGTAAAGAAGGCATCCAAAAGTTGTACTTTAAGCTCTTGGCTTTTGCTTTAGATAGATAAATTGCCTGTTGCTGTTGCCCTGCCCCCTACCACTGCCCACTGCTGTGTTTGATGATGGTCAGCCATCCTAGGGTGCTTTAGCCTGGATCATGTGAATCTTACTTTAGCAACTTCCTAAGTCATGTTAGAGCCTTAGTGTTTTAGGCATCCTTTACTGGTCCGAGCAATTCAGACTCAGACAAGTAAAAGTAAATCCAGATGATGATACAATCTGTTGGTAGACAACCGTGAGCTATTGTATGTAATTACTTGCCCTACCACAAGTGGTTTCTACAGATTAAGATCACAGCATCCACGGGGAATTAATACCTCTCCTGCTGTGATGGAGTTCTCAAAAGGTAAACTCCTGATTTAATGAACAATTGTGTGAGAAGTGGATATAGCTCTTAGCTATAAAGGTATGAGGAAAGCATACATACAGATCACGGTCCTAATGGGTACTGCTGCACAAAAAGCTCAAATGAGTAAACCAAGATTTTCCTGCTATCATAAATGTGCCTGCTAGAATTGGAATATGAGTGGATAGCATAGTTTCCCTAACACTTCTTAAGGAGATAGCTCTTTCTTTTTGAGAGCAGGAGAGTGTTTTCACAGAACCACAGAATGGTAGGGTTTGGAAGGGACCTTTTAGAGATATCTAGTCCAACCTCCTGCTAAAGCAGGTCCACCTAGATCAGGTCACACAGGAAATGTGTCCAGGCAGCTCTTGAAAAAATCAGAGGAAGAGACTCCACACCCTCCCTGTTCAGCCTGTGCCATGGCTCCCTCACCTGAACAGTGAAATAGTTTTTCCTATTGTTAGGGGTTTAGAAATCTTATAGATGTTGCTTAATATTAAAATTCTAGAAATAAAATACTGTAGTGTGCCAAACTTAAAGAAAAAAGCAAAGACTTGATGGTACAGTCACATAACCACAGGATAGTTGAGAGACCTCTGGAGATCTTGTCTACCACCACAGCACAAGCAGGGCCGCCTGGAGCCAGTTACCAGTCCACGCCCAGACAGCTTTTGAGTATCTCCTAACATGGAGACTCCACAACCTAAAATTTTGTAACTAATAAACTAGTATGTTTTTAAACTTTTTGAGATTCTCAGCCTCACCTGCATGTTAATATGCTGGTTCACTGTGACAAAGAGGCTGAAGAGATTCAGTTAAATGATGCTATTGAACCTTTTTCTTTGGGAACAGATCCCTTGAGATTTACCAGCTCTTTGGTTTTATGCACTTTTCTGTAACATTTTGTGAAACTGGGGGCAGTTTGGGAAGGACTTATCAAGGAAATATTTTTTTTCTTTGAGGGGAGAGGAGAGATGTTCCTTCCAAATTCATTCAGTGTGTTTGCAGAATGCTGCCGCAGAATGTTTTTATTTAAAGTACTAGTGTTATAAGGTTGTATTAAAAAGAACTTGATCTTGATCCAAGGTGTGAAAAACTATAAGAATGCTTTTTAATCACAACCAGCTAATATTCGTGTTTTCTTTTAAAACTTCTTCATGTTTAATGAGGGATACTTTTGTGCAGTTTAGTTGCATGGATAAAACAGTCTATTCCCTACAGTCTTGTTCCTCATTAAAAGCAGAACCATCACACAAGAGTCTAAACCATTTTGAGAGACAAGATGAACCAGGTCCTCTGTGTAGGGAAGCAAGGATATGAGCTCTTGTTTCAATTCATTCTAGCTGCTTTGCTGGAATTGCACAAGGAATTTAGTCCTGTGGTGCTGGTACGTAGAATCATAGAATGGTAGTGTTTGGAAGGGACCTTGAGAGATCATCCAGTCCAGCCTCCCTGCAGAAGCAGGTCCACCTAGATAGGTCATATAAGAACATGTCCAGACGGGTCTTGAAGACCTCCAAGGAAGGAGACTCCACACCCTCCCTGGGCAGCCTGTGCCAGGGCTCCCTCACCTCAACAGTGAAATAGCTGTTTCTCATATTTAAATGGAACTTTTTGTGTTCCAGCTTCATCCCATTACCCCTTGTCCCTGTCGCTAGATACCATAGAAAAAAGAGATGCCCCAACGTCCTGACACCCACCATTTAGGCAATACAATGAAGATATAAATGCCATGTAATAGACATTGAAATAAATTACGTCAGTTCTCAGACTCTGATGTGTGGAACAAGTAAAGGCCTAGTAAAAACCTAAATGTTATCACTTTATGCCTTGCCCTGAAGGCTTAATGAAACATAAGCAGCAGTCCTCTAATGGGGGGGACCCCCTTTCTGACAGGTTTATCTGAGCCTTAAGCGTGGTGTCTCTCTTTGTCTCCTTCCCAGCTGAGCATTGAACAGGCGCAGGCTGTGGCAGAGCAGGTGGAGATGAAGGCAAAGGTGGTACAGTCTGAAGTCAAAGCCGTGACTACCAGACATAAGAAGGCCTTGGAGGAGCGGGAGTGTGAGCTGCTGTGGAAGGTAAGACACCCGTGGCCTGAGCGGCTGCTGAGGGTTTAAACCCCCTGTCTGTGGTGCGGGCGCTGTCGTGTGGCCACAGGGATGCTGAGCGCTGGGCTCTGGCTTCGGGCCGCCACCGGCCTGTGGCGCGGCGCGGGCGCGCCCCCTGCTGGCCGCCGGCGCGCACTGGCCGCAGCGGGGGCAGAGCTCCGGCCCCTTCAACACACCCATTAACTAACTGACTCATGTCAGACCTCCTTAACGCGTGCCGGGAGGGTTAGGAGTGCAGTACGTGGCGCTTCTCGCCTGATGAACTTACCATTAGCAAAGGAAAGGAGCAAAGCTCCTCTTGGTCCTGTCAAGTTTTTACCAGACTAACTTTCGATCAAGGTAGTGTCCCTCCCTGGGACTCTGGAGGTGCTCTTGCTGGAGAGGGTTCTTTACTTCTACTCATTCGAAAATGTACCCAAACTGCTGCACTCACTTCAGCCACTGTACACGTGTGGTATTTTGAGAAGAGGAAAGGCAGTAACAGCAAAGTTTCTTGTTCTGGAAAGGTGACCAGGTGGTCGTGATTCTTCATGGATTGGTTCGACTTGGCCCTTTGGGCTTCCCACTTGTAGAACTGAACACCAATCCACTCTCTGCTGTCAGGTTAGGTCTTTCAGATCAACAAGTTAAACTGACTTGTCCTATGACCACATAATGACTAGTACTGGTCTAGGAGAGCAAAAATGTGTGGTCAAGATGGGAAAAGTTTAGGAGTACACGGAAAACGTTCATATAAACTGTGTCAGGAAGCAGATGCTTGTTCTAGCAGAGACAGGCAGGATGGTGTGTACTGTGGGGCTGCTGAGGCATGTGCTGCCAAAGAAGCACGACCATCCTGATAAAGTACCTGTCTCTTCTCCATCAACACTGATTGGGTCGGTAACTTTCTGCCTTAATGTCTGTTGCCAGCAAAATGTCCACTCTGGTGAGTTTGTGGTGTGGAACATCTCCAGCTAGTGAGACAAATCCCCTCTAACAGAAGAGCTACTGTACTTCTAATGCTGCTTTTACTGAGCTATTTGTATTGAGGGAGACGAGTTTACTTTCCACTGTTTGCCTTCCCCAAGAAGCTTGGCAGCCTTCTCTTTTGGAGTATTCCTAGAACAGCAGAGATAAGAACTGTCCCTAAACCATCTTTCTCCCAAGAGGCTGCACATATGCACTTTACCGGAATGTCTACACTGAGAACAAGTTATCTTCAGGTTATAAAATGTTATTTTAAGAAGGAAACTTGGTAGTAAATCATTCTGGCAAAAAAATCTCAGTGTATGTAAGCCATCATATGAAGTGTGCTTAGTGAATAATTTTGTGTACCAAAGCTGAGGCCAAGGATTAAGATAAGATTTAAGATTGGTAATCTCTTTTGGAAATATATTGAAGCATATCTGGCTCTTTTAAGTCTGGTAAAACCTGCATGCCTTAACTTTAAATGAAGTAGTTTGTTTGTAGATCTGTTATCAAGCCAGTGTATAGCCAAGGAGTCTTCAGGCAGTGAGCTGTCCCTCATTAGAACACATTGCTGGCATTGTTGTGCAGCCGAGCAGGTATTCGGACATAAGGAAATGGATTTTTGAAACAATTAAGCAATTACATGTTTCATTAGTTTTACCAGATGGGTGTCTTTGCCAGATGGTCAAAACTGATTTTTCATGAATAAACACAGCTTTATATTAAAATAGTTACGAACAGACCAGTTTTGCTGGAGCCCAATCCCCCAAGCAGGGACTGGCAGCAACCTTCTGTGTCACTTAAAGTGACATTGTAAAGCATCCTGTTGTAAAGCACTAGTTTGGCACAACTGCTAGTATTTGCAAGAAAATATTAAAATAATTGGACCCTGAGAATCCCTGGAGATAGATGTCTGGTATTATCCAATCAAATGAAAACAGTTCTGACAGGCCAGGGAATGACAAGAGCTCACGTGCATTAGCGGAGGCTGACTCCTAGCCTCAGCTTTGTGTGATAACAGCCTGCCTTCAGAAATTGGTCTCAGTTCTGATTAGAAAAGCCTCAGCCTGTGCTCTCTCTTGAGAGCCTGCAGTAACCTCTGTCCTTCATGGAGTTTAAATAAGACCTAGTGTCAGATGATCTGTCAGGTACCTTGCAACTAGGAAACAGTATAGCATTTGAGGAAGCAAATTGTTATTGGGAAGCAAGTGACTCTTCCTCTCTGTAAAGAGAGTGGCAGAGAATTCTCTGGAAGAGAGTAGCACTCTGATGCAGCAGAGCTGATGTGTGGTTTTTTGGTCTTTTGGCTGGAGGATGGGAGAGAAGAGTAAGCCTGCATTTGGATAAATAATTACTTTTCCTTATTTCTCTACATCATGGCTTTTAGAGACTTGTTGTGCAGTTCTGTGTCAACATGCTGCCAGAACTGCACACCTGGCTTTTAGGTAGAAGAGTGACATTAGGAAACATTTCTGTGTTACGAGGTGTCTTTCCTGATGTAAGAATACTTTTCCCTGTCTCCCTCCCAAGGTGGAAAAAATTCGTCAAGTCAAGGCTAAGTCACTCTACTTGCAAGTTGAAAAGTTACGTCAGAACCTGAATAAACTGGACAACACCATCAGTGCTGTTCAGCAGGTCCTGGAGGAGGGTCGTACCATGGATATTCTCCTGGCTCGGGACCGCATGCTGGCTCAGGTGCAGGAGCTGAAGAACGTGAGAGGCCTTCTCCAGCCACAGGAAGATGACAGGATCATGTTCACTCCTCCTGACCAGGCGTTGTATATGGCCATTAAATCAATGGGCTTTGTCAGCAGCGGGGCTTTTGCTCCTCTGACCAAAGCCACCGGGGAAGGCCTCAAGCGTGCGCTGCAGGGCAAAGTGGCCTCTTTTACAGTGATAGGCTACGACCACGATGGCGAGCCTCGCCTCTCGGGAGGGGACATGATTTCTGCTGTGGTGATGGGCCCTGATGGAAACCTTTTTGGGGCAGATGTCAGTGATCAGCAGAATGGGACCTACTTGGTCAGCTACCGTCCCCAGCTAGAGGGAGAGCACCTGGTGTCTGTCATGATGTGCAACCAACACATCGAGAACAGCCCCTTCAAGGTTGTGGTGAAATCCGGGCGCAGCTACATTGGCATCGGGCTGCCAGGGCTGTCCTTCGGCAGCGAGGGAGACAGCGACGGCAAGCTCTGCCGCCCCTGGGGGGTCAGCGTGGACAAAGAGGGCTACATCATCGTTGCTGACCGCAGTAACAACCGCATCCAGGTGTTCAAGCCGTGTGGGACCTTCCATCACAAGTTTGGCACGCTGGGCTCCCGACCGGGCCAGTTCGATCGCCCGGCCGGCGTGGCCTGCGACATCTCGCGCAGGATCGTCGTGGCTGACAAGGACAATCATCGCATCCAGATCTTCACGTTTGAGGGGCAGTTCATTCTGAAGTTTGGGGAGAAAGGAACAAAGAATGGGCAATTCAATTACCCGTGGGATGTGGCCGTCAACACCGAGGGCAAGATCCTGGTCTCTGACACCCGGAACCATCGCGTTCAGCTGTTTGGGCCCGACGGCGTGTTTCTCAACAAATACGGCTTTGAAGGGGCACTCTGGAAGCACTTTGATTCCCCCAGGGGTGTGACTTTCAATCACGAGGGCCACTTGGTCGTGACGGACTTCAACAACCACCGTCTCCTGGTCATCCACCCGGATTGCCAGTCGGCGCGCTTTCTGGGCTCGGAGGGCACGGGGAACGGGCAGTTCCTGCGCCCGCAGGGGGTGGCAGTGGATCAGGAGGGACGCATCATCGTGGCCGATTCCAGGAACCACCGGGTGCAGATATTTGAGTCAAACGGCAGCTTTTTGTGCAAGTTTGGCACTCAGGGAAGCGGCTTCGGTCAGATGGACCGTCCTTCAGGTATCGCTGTCACCCCTGATGGCATGATTGTCGTCGTCGACTTTGGAAACAATCGAATTCTCGTCTTCTAATCCGTGTTTGAATTAGGAAGAGACTGTCTCAGGGAAATTCTTCGAAGAGAAAAAGAAAAAAATACAACGTTAATTCAAACCTACCTCATCTTTAAATTTTTTTACAGATGAATGTACTTATCTTTTCTGCAGGGAGTGAGCCTGTAAAGTTAGATTCTATCTACCTCATTGTCTTCCCTTTTCCTCCCAGGTTTCTCACCCCCTCTCCCCATCCCCACACACTCACAGTTCAGAACGTTTTACCTCTGCCCCCCTGACGGGGTTCCATGCACAAACAAGTGTTGCTGTGCACATTAGGTGGTTTGTGTGGCGAGTTGTGTAAACGTAAGCCAAAAAAAAAAAAGGCTCTATGTAACTTTTTTAATGGAGAAAATGGTAGTAGGTGTTTGTAGAGAATTTGTTGTCTTGACCATACTGCAGTTCTGTGGGTGGGGACAGGGGAGGGGGGACTTTTTTGTTGTTTTGAATTGCTGCTGCAGCAGAGAACTTTTTCCTGTTCTCCTTTTTATACCTCAATGTGTTTGATTTACTGGTGAGCACAGCGTCTCGTTCCCAGGTGACTTTGAACGTCTTGTGGAAGTGAGTGGGATTCACTCGCCGGGAAGAGCAAGTTTGCATCTTTTTGGCATTTCTGTGTATTTTTTTCTGAAACACAGTAATCCAACAGCACAAAGTGAAGCTGATGAAAATGCACAAAAACTCTTTAAGTTTAAACCAAATTGTTCATTTTAGTGGCTTAGTGTGGTTGTTGTAATGTTTAGATGAAAAGCAAGGCTTCCTTTAATGTATCCTGTCATTGAATATTTCTTTCTTACCCTTTTCACCCAAAAGCTAAATTAGTTTTTAAGAAGTTACTGTTTGTTTTATCAGTGCCCTCTATCTGATTAACAAGAAGAGGTTACAAAGAGCATTGAAATGGGGAGAATCAAACCCTTTTGATTTACTTTCTTGTGAAATGACTATCTTTTCTTTTCTTTTTTTTTTTTGCCCCCTCCCCATAGTGAGACTTTAAGGGATGGAATTTTTTTGGAGCAGAAGTGGTACCTTTTTCCAAAAGTAAGAAATAAGCACAGCTTTGGAGATTCAGGGTGTGTTTTGGAGAAGTCAACAGGTTTTTTTTTTGTGTGTGTGTGTTGAAAGAAGATTGCAATAACTCTATCAGTGACAAGAATGCTTTTGTTTTGTTCAATCTTCTGGTTTCCCCAAAGAGCTGGGCTGAAATGCAGGAAGGTCTGCTGTAGTTTTTCAAGCAAGGTGGGCCTGTAGCTGTGTGTATCTCTTGCTACAGATCCCAAGTGAAAAGTTCCCAGTACTAGAGTAAGACAAACTGCATCAAGATAAAATTTTGCTGCTTTTTTTTCTCTTTCCAGGACAGTACCAAAGAATTCTCTGTAAAAAATATATGTGATCCTCAAAAGCTTGGAGGCAAGGGGAAGTTAGACCTTTCAGGGATATAAAACCAGCTTTTCTGAGAAGCAAAAACTTTTTTTTCTTTTCTTTTTTTTTTTTTTTTTTTTGGAGAATAGAGATCTCATTAAGAAAATGTGACTTTGAGTCACTGGAAGTGTTTGGGTGTTACCTTTCCATTTCTTGCATCATGGGTTAGCTGTTAATGTAGATATGGTCGCTACAGAGCCGTTGCTTCACCCTTTGGATAAGGCGTTTGGTGGCCAACGAGATGATGAAAGTAGGGACCAGAGGGCTCTTCTGTCTCTCTGCAGTGGAAAAAAAAAACAAACCAACAATGTGTCAGTACTTTTAGGCTCAGAAATGCCATGGGATTTGCCTTATTGTTTGTGATAGAAGATCTCTGAAACATAAACATGGTCACTGTCAAAAAGTCTGAAGAGCCATAATCATCCTCCAAGGAAAGGGTTCATCTCTCTGCCAGCCACCGTGCATGGAAGTGACCTGAGATTGAAAGGCTCTTTACAAGTTTGTGAGAAATCACAAGGCGCACTTTCCTTCTTGCTGCTTTTCCCCTCCGAGGAGTGTTAACTTTCTGGGTTTTGTAGAAATCCTGATGTGTGCAGAGAGATAGCTGCCACTTTAGAGGAGGCTTAAACTAAAGGACCAGAAAGAGATGGACAGATGCATCACATGGCAAAACCTCTTTTGAAAGAAGGGTGAGGAAAACCACCTAAATTAAATAGCATGAAATAACTGTGCTGCCTTTCAGCCAAAGCCTCAAGGAAGCAAACTCTTCAAAGCAGTGTGTTTCAGTTAGGCTTAATCTTAGGATAGCACGGTTTAAAAAATAGTCTTTAAAGGATAATCTTTTATACAGATGTCTGTCATTAAATTTCTGTGACCACTCAAAACATGGATGTGAGACAAAAGCAAGTTTACCTTCAACAGTTTCAAGTTCTGCTTGTGTACTTGCCTCCCTCCTTGGGGCTGGCCTACAGCTGTGACAGATGTCCATGTTTGTCTTGTATTGTTCAGCTCAGGAATTATTTGCAACTTGGGCTGTGAAAACTGATAGCTTGCAAGATCTAGATACCAAAGAAAACTGGTTTTAAAAGCTTTAATGTTTTGTTTGCAGTGTCCTTGAATTTATCCTATCATGTCTTAATAAAAAATGCTAGGTCTCATAATACCTCGACCAGAGTGGCTGACAGCGGCGGAGCACGTTAGAAACGCTCTCGTGCTTTAATGCTTGTTGGGTTCCCCCCTTCTCTGGGACTAGAAAGGAGTTGGTTTTCAAGCATTAAAAAAAAAAGTTGCCCGTTGCTGTTTCGGATGGAGCTGTTGCACAAACCTCCCAGTCCAGCTCCATCAGGAAGAGGAATGATGACTACCCCTTTCTGAGTTGCTCTCTATTTAATCCAGTGGCATTTGCTTACAGACCAAACCTGAAATGTTTGACCTCTTGCATGTTGGGGAGCTTTTTTTGTTTTAAAAACACTACTTTTTAGCTACCCAGAGTAATTCCTTACCTGTGTCACAGATAGTGCTAAGCACACCTGGTGTCATTTGAGAAGTGGTAGTGTAGCTTATAAAATGGAGTGGTTTATATGCAATGAAAACGAGTAGCGATAATATGTTGTGCCAACATCAGATACCCCAGAGGGGCTTTTAAAAAGTAATACCTCAACCAGATCCAAAGCTTGCTCAGGCTTTTTCCATGGGTGTCTTCAGCTTAGTGTCCCAGCATCATAACACAGATGCACGCAGAGAGAAAAAGCAGGGCTTGGAAACTGGAGTGTAAACTGAAGAAGGATTGAGAGCAACCTTCCTGAAGTAGTGGGAATGGCCTCAAGAAGGGCGAGGTGAGCATGGACCTCTTTCTTGTAGCTCTGACCTTGGGGAACAATAGCTGTGGGTGACTGAGTTGTCTGCCAGAACTCCCAGAGGGATTTTACTGTGTCCTGGGTTAAACCAGTGCCGCTTGGGAAACTTTCTGCTTAACAAAATGTTATCGGCAGTCAGTGTGGCTGGTTTGGGGTCAGCTACGAACCAATCCTGTCTTTCCTCAGAACTAGTTAAGCAGAAACTTCAGTAGCAAACTGAAGCAGACTCAGTACTTGGTAATGCAAGTCCTTCAGATAATTCACTCCTTTTAATTTAAGGCCTTTTAAATATGGCTTATGTCAGGAAGCCCATAAACCTTAAACTTTGTGAAGGAAGCAAGGGAAGGATGGCAACACCTGAAAACTAACGCATGTTGAGGCCAGATGCAACCAAGTAGGGAGAAGGAAGAACTAGGGCATTTGGATGCGGGCATTCCCACATAAGTTTCTGAAGAGAGCAGGTTTATAGGTTTATCTTGCTGTAACTTTGATCATAAGATCTCTTTGTTCAGTTCTGGTTTTAAAAAGGAAAATACTGTGCCAAAGTGTTGTTTGTTTTTGCCTTTTTTTTTTTTTTTTCAAGGAGTGTAAGCCAAATGGTGCCAAAAGGTAATGGGGTATTTAAAGATAGAGATATTTAGACAAACAGTTTGGAGCTGTATAAAAAATGAACACTGGTACTTGCGTTAGACAAATATTGTACCTTTGGTCTTTGAGTCCTTGGGAAGTTTGAAACCCAGTTTGCTGTGGTACAAAATGCACAACTAGAGATGCCACTATCTTTTTTTGTTTTTTTCCTCCTTGAAGTTCTACCTCACTTTGCAGAAGGAAATCATCTACCTCAATTTAGCATCAGACAGGTTTGAGAAATAGTTGAGAATCTGCCTGGGGGAAGGATTCATCCTGCCTATTGGACAAGCATTGTAATGGAAATGGAGATACTGTGTTGTACCATGTGGTGACTTCTTGCTTTTGTGTTCGCATTTGTTTTTGCTGCCTGCCCATGGAAATATTAAGCTGCCCGTGATAGAGAATCTGTAAATAAAACCAAATGTGGGGTGTGTTCAGGCAAACCGGACCGAGATCCTCAGAACTCTTTTGAGTTTGTCCTGTCTTCACTACGAAGTATGGAAAAGTAAACTTATTTCAGTATTATGACACTACTAGCTGACATGACATGCTTCACTTGCAGTGTTCAGAAGTCTGTAAGACCTTTAGGTCTTCTCTCTACAAGAGAAAAACTTTTTCTGCATGCCTAAAAATGTGTCCTGTTTGGAAAGACTGACGTTAAGGATTGCTGTAAACACGATGCTTTACCAAATGCTTGAAGGGAATAAGATCCTGATCTTTTTTCTTTTGTTTTTTTGACTTGGTGATTGTATTGGTAGCTTTCTTGACTCAATGGGATTTTTTTCCACCATGACAAACCACCGAGTTCCTATTCCTGGAGGGCAGTTCAGAGGTTCAGATATTCTCCGGAGGGGCAGTTTCAAACCAGTACGTTGGGGTTTTATGCAACTTTGATAGTGACACACAACATGCCCCTTGTTTTACCTGTGGAGTAAAATTGCAGAAGCACACTGTCAGATTACTATATTGAAATCTTTTTTTTTCCCTCCCCTGCTTGAGTTAGGGGGTGACAGAAGTGGGTACAGGAGACCCCTAGTAACGATAGACTGTGTTGGGTTTGGTAAATGTTATGGTGGAAAAATGTACATTGATGTCTCTAAGTGATCTTACGGGTTAACGAGCCAGACTGGCATCTTTTCCATCATTGTTTAACCAATAATGGTTCTAAAAATGCTTTGTGTACCTACATGGTCTTAGACCTTCTATAATGATTGTATCAACTTACAAACTCAGGTAGATAACTTTTTTAAGCTCTTTTCATAGAGCCTTACTGACTGAATGTTAAGTGTCTGTGTAGTGATGTAGTAAAGTAACTTCCTTTGGAACTACCAGACTAGTTGAAAAAGGAAAAAGTCCTTTTATAGGTTTGTAGAGTACTTTTCAGACAATGTTAGTAGTTTTTCCTTCAGAGGGAGAGATGTCTGTTTCTGCATTTTGTTTTTAGTTTCTTTTCTGAAAATGACTAAAGTGTTTTTTTTTAACTAGTTGGTAAGGTGTGTTTAGTCACCGGAGTTGGTGGGGGTTTCTTACTGTATGTGACTCTTGTTTGTACTGTGCATTACCTGTCATGCGCTGCTGGGGCCCTGCACAACTGTTACAGCAGTGAAGCTGTTTAAACACAGGCCTGCAATTTCAACCGAAGAGAAACCAGAAGCCTTGGACAAAAAGGTCACCCACAGGCAACCAATGTCACAAATGTGCTTTTTTTCCTCCCCTCGTCTAATTGACTGCAGCTGTGTGGCCCCATCTCAGAACGCATCATTCCTGGGGTGTAAGCAGCGATGCTTCGGTGCGGGTTGGCACTGGGATCCACACTGATTCTGGCAGTCCTTGGACGTGGGGCATCTTGAGTTGGTTTGGTTTTGTAGTTTCCTCTTCTCTTGCAGTTGGGGTTGGGTTTTTTCACCCACTTTAGTGATTAATCGTGCTGCTCTCCTAATAATAATACGTCTCAGCAGGACAGACAGTTCTCTGCTTTTAATGAGCTGCTCAGAGCTTTTATATCTAATTGATGATGAGACAGGCTGTGACAAGAACTTCCATGCTCCAAAAAGGGCATCACATTTTCACTTGGACAAAAAGTGACATGATTTTTAGCTGTCAGATATTGAGTACCGTGGAGAAGAAAGCATGACAGGTTATGTGCAAACCTTTACATAGAATAAGTGAGCAAAATGTTAGAACCCTTGTGTTAATGGAGGCTTCTGAATGTATCTTTGTGGTCCATAGGGAAGGCTGAAGGATGTAGCAAGGAGACGATGTATCAGCTACTGCCAGCCTTAAAACAAAGTCAGTGTCTCTCTGGACTTTAAAATGTTCCTATGCAGTTTATTTTATTTTTGTTTAATCAAATAAATGTGAGGGTTTTTTTTTTCATGGCAAACTTGTGTGTATGTGTGTTTGTGTTATCAAGCCAAAGCCTTCTCTTCTGACAGGATGCAGAAAAGAAGCAGCACTTGCCCAAATACAAACCTGGCTCCCCTCTGGTGATGACTACTGAAAGCTTAAACCAGAGGCACCTGCTTGGGAAGGAGAGGAGAGGAGCAGTGTCAGGGTGCTGTGCAAAGAAGTGCTTGGGGTTTGTAAAAAAAAAAAAAAAAGGGGGGGGGGTGTGGTGTGTGTGATGTGCTGTCAAACTCTATCAGAACTCTTCTCTCACTCTGCTCTATCAGAAAAGCAGCCTGCCTCGAAGGAGTGGAGGGAAATGCCTTCTGTTCTTCCTTAATACTTCAGAAAAGGTTTGAAATGAAATGGGGAACACAGGAGGATGTTATTCAAGTAAAGCTTGAGAATTAAGGCCCCTGCTGAAATTCGTAGCAGGGGCAGAGGAGTCCAGGCTCTCCACCAAAGCTCAGATGCCTCCTGGCGTGGCCAGGTGCAGCCTTAGGAGTGCTCAGAACCATACTCTGCTCTGTCCATCAGCACAAACCTTGGTTTACTTCTGCTGGAGCAGCTGTCACTATGCCACCACAGCAGCAATGCAGATTGCTTCAAGGGGAAAGGAAGGAGGCTGCTCAGGTGAGTTCCAGGCTTACCAACTTGGCAGCTGTGTGGTACTCAACTCCTTTGGCTTCTCTGTGCTCTTAAGGACAACCAGAGCCTGGAAGCTGAGTGAGTACCATGGCATAGCTCACAGTTGCCCACTTTCTTGCCAAAGCATTTAGGGTTTGAGTCCCCACCAGAATGTGGGCAAGGAGGCTGAGAGCAACAGGAGTTATGGGGGGAAGGGAATGCAACCCCTTTGTCTGTGAGGATGTGAGCCAGTGTATGAGTGCAGGGGTGAGGTCCTGGAAGGCAGGAGCAGAGAGACAAGCACCCTTTCCTTCAGAAAGTTAAAGGCACTTTACCTTACCTGTGCTGTGCCTATCTCCAAGCGACAGCGATCCAGGCTGGAGAAAGGATGCCCAGTGCTGCCAGCCTTAGGGCAGAAGAAGGTGGGGGGGGGGGTGTGCAGAAGAGAGGGTCTGAAGGCTCCTGCTCACATGTAAATACAGTTGTGATAAGATTTGGGATCTGGGGAACAACTGGTGCCTCCAGCCCTCCTAGGGAGCGTGGGGAGGGGCGGGGGAGGTGCCTCTGGACCGATGGGCACCAGGGTCTTTGCATGTGAATGACCCGAATTCCTGGGGGGGTGGGGAAGGGCAGAGAAGAATCTTCTCCATTCAGGGCCACGGACCACACAGCGAGCATCTCCCTTAACCTTTTTGTATTTAATCAGTCAATCTTCTCTGACTTGAGAGATGTAGCAGCTCATTCTCTCCCTTTTCTCAGAAAGCTGAGCTCTCCACAGCTGCCTTCTTGATTTTTAAATTAATAAATGTACAGGTTTTTATTCCTGTCACTTGTAAGCTGCTTGCCCTGGCCTGAGGGCAGTGCCACCTCCTCCAGCCGCTGAGAAGTTACTGAAAAAGTCAGCTAGGTGGTTGTTTCTCTGAGAAGGAGATATGCCAGCTATCTAACAGGAGGAGCACTGCAGCAGGGCTGGAGCTTTCTGGTGTACTCCTTCCTGAGGGCTCGCTTCCAGCTGATGGGAGGGGGTACACACACACTTCTACTCCTTTGAGGTCTCCCCTCAAGTCTCCTCCAGGCTGAACAGCCCCAGCTCCCACAGCTTTTCCCCATAAGCTACCAACGTCTCTTCCTTTCAGAAGTGGCCTTAACAAACCCCTCCACACGTGCCTTTTTTGTTTACTTGTTTTTATTAAAAATTTACATAACTGCCCAGACTGCAGCAGTTGGGGTATGCAGGTGTCCTAGGTTAAAAAAACATTTACAAAAGGCTGCTGGCTGCAGGGCAGAGCAGCAGCAGGCACAGCCCTCACTTCCTTTGAACGGTGGTGAAAGTTGGCACCTGGATGGGCTGCAGCGAGTGCACGGGCTGGAACACGGGCTTCTTCCGCAGCTCTGACAGCGTTTTCACTGAAGGGAGAAGTTGGTTTCTCTTGATGATCTGCAGTGCCAGCTGCGTGTTACCTGCAAGACAGCTTGCCATTAAATATACTGCCTTTGCCTGCTGCTGAAGTGCTGTCCCTGCGACATGGAGCAGCTCTGACTCTTCAGTGAGACACTGCCATGGACATGAAAAGCATTAGACGTTTGTAACAATGACGCTGCTTGATTCCACCCATTCTCAGCTGAAGACATCAAGCTTTAACCTCAGAGGCTGCAGATGCCAGAGCACCTGAAGGGCTCCCCTTCTCTCTCCTGTCAGCATAGGGAGGCTCTAGACTCACACCCTGTCCTCACAATGTGACGTCATGGCTAAGGGTGTCTGCATGGCCCAACAACTAAACACCAATATGAATGGAAAAATTCTTCTTGGTTAAAAATTAAACCTATCAAGTTGTAGGAGAAAACATGCTGAGTTCCAAAAAAGTTCTCCCTCTTATTAAATACTTCCCTTTCATTACAGTTTTTGTTTCAGAAGAGCTGCACAATTTTATTGCCACTTAGAGGGAAAAAAAAAGAAGTCTTTGGCTCCTTTTGGTTATACACTTTGAAGGCAGTGAAAGATGAATATCTCGCTTTCTATCCTCTTCTGCTTTGTAGTACATTGTTGCAGAAAGAAAGCTTTCTGGAATTCCAACTTGGAAACATCTTTATGAGGAAAGCTTTCTGGAAGTCTAATTCTGAATAGCAATGCTGGAGTCCTCTGCCTGCCTCCACTGTGAGAGGAGGGCCAGGGAGAGAGTCCACACAACACTTCCCAACATAAGGCTGTTAACCCCTGAGGGACACAAGTCTGCAGCCATGACAGCTTCAACGGAGCAGCTGCACCAGTCTGCTCCCTACAGAATTCAACTGCAATCTTTCCAGTGATCCATTGTGGAGAGGTCTGTTTGCATGCAAACACTGTGAACCTTCAAAAGGAAGGATAGGGGAAGAAAGAGTTATGAATACTACCAGCTTTGTGGCATTACTTGCTACAGAGGCTTTGACATGGCTTCTTTATGGTGTAAACCTCATCAAGGGTCTTAGTGAACCTATCCAAGACTGCTGATTTCTGCACTAAGTGGAAGATTCCAGCTCAAGATGAATGTTTAGGAAGGCAGGCATGGGTAAGAACAATGGGCAATAAACTATGGAAATGAAGGTGTGGAATCATGAATCCCCAGCAGTGTAAAATGGAGACAGGGCCTAAGGGGCATCCCTCAGAATATTGGCACAATTCCATAAAGGCTGGGAATAAGGAAGCCCACCCTCCACCCTTTGCATCCCAACCCCAGGTCAACAGAACATCTCAAAACATACCGTTCTGTAACTCGAGATACACAGCCAGCAGAATAGCCTCTGGAGGGATCTCTTTGGGGTGGATCAATGAAGCAGCCTGATTGAAAAAGAAGAGTGGAAGAAAAAAGTGCTTAGGAAAACATCCAGCTCCAAGAATGTGCCCTTTTACAAGGCTGTTACCACTGTCTTAGTTAACCAAACCAAGTAAAAACTCATAAACTAAGATGTTTTTTCAAATGAATACACTCCATCAGGCTCGTGTGTGCAAGAAGACACTGAGAGATTATCTGCATTGCAAGACTGTTTCACACTAATTAGCAGGACCATCTGCTGTATGCTTATGTTAATAGGAATCTGTAATTCTTGGGCCAATCTTCTGTGGTTTCCTGGTGAGATGACAGGTGAAGAAGGGAACCTCCACCGCCCCAAAGTTCACAATACAAAGGTAGCGAGGATTGTTCATTAGCTTTCCATACACAAATATTTTTCAGCTATGAAGTCAATTAATTTGTTGCAGATGCACAGACTTGCTATGCTTCACATCCACAGATGGACTTACACTCCTTTGGGCTTTACACTTTGCTACAGAGCCCAAGCACAGACACCTGCCAAATCCTCAGGAGGAAGAACAAGACAAGACAATTGCCTTAGGCAGGTGGAGTTTCAAAAGCAGTACTTGAGAATTCTTAGGCCAAGAGGCAGGCGAGGAACATACCTCCTTGCAGAAGTGCAGTTTGTTCTCAGAGCCCTAAAGCTAATAGCTTAGACACTGAGTTACTAATTGATTAGAGAGAAGCAAACTCAAGGCCCTCTAGAACTTTCTCCTCTGAAAAATAAGAATTCCTATTGGATGACTGAAAAAAAACCAAACCCAAACCAGCTTGGAAAAAGAGAAAAGGCTTCCTAGTCACATTCTACTGCTTTGATACAATCTAGAAAAACGAATGGTTACCCCAGTGGTACTGAACTATTCATGTAAGAAATTGGGAGTGCTTCATTTTCCATTACTAATAGAGATTGTTTCATAAAGACAGAGGAGAGCCACCATCTCAGCAAAGTCTGCCAATAAAGCTGGGCTTGGGTGTGATCCGAGCAGCACTTTGCAGGAAGTATGCTTAGGAAGTCCCAAAAGGTGTCCTGAGACTGGTTTTCCACACCTGGTGAAGACACTTGCGTGCTTTGTCGTACTCGCTCCTCAGGCAGTAGGCGCTTCCCAGGTTAAACAGCATCATGGTCCGTGCAGACGTCACCGAGCTGGGGTAGCACTGCGGGGTCTGCTTCCCAGCTGCAACCAAACACAAATCAGCCTCGGTTGTTCTTACCTTCCTGGTTCCAAACTGGCCAAGTTAGGTCCTGTACTCTGCTGAATACAGTGGTGGGTACTTACAAGATTCCATTGCCTCATTCTCTCCTTTGTCAGACCCTGCAAAGGAAGAAAAACCCAACAATACAAACAGACCGTCATGTTCTGTGGGCTTTTTAAAAGCTTACTGAAAATTAATACCAAAAATACAGCTTTGCTTCTTTCTTCCTAGTCTGACATTCAAGAGGGACAACACTATCAGTTTGCTCAAGAGCTTAGGTCACTTACAACCTCCCACCTTTAACGTTTTGCTTGTATATTTGCAGATGAGCGCAGTGAAGTTTAAACTGCTGCTGTGTCACTGAAATCAGAGCTGCTGTAGACTTAAATGTACAGTTAAGCCTCTGAAGGATCTTTCTGTTACAGAATACACCTGGAAGCACTAGGAGATGAAGATACAAATTAACTAAATTCTCCCCAATCCTATCTCTCACTAAATGCACTAAGTAGACTGCACTGGTGCTCCAAAGCCTGGTTTAAGAGACTAAAAAGCAGGAAGATAAGTTATGAAGCCCAAACTCAACCATAAATGCACACTTAACAAAAGCAGCCTTCAAAAGTTCCATTTGAACAAACCAGAATGCTACAAAGCACAGTCCTACTCATGTTACAGAATCAGCCTTTTCAAAGAACAACAAATGTGCAAAAGACAAATCAAACCCTAAACTGGAACTAAAGTCAGGGCAACAAAAACAACAACAAAAACACAAACAAAACACCCCCAAACCACCTACAGTCTTAAAACAAGATCTCTTAATCATCACTCTATTTGTTATACAAAGTTACAGCAGGAAGGCAGCTGAAAGCACAAGCAGTTCTAATGAAGTGTGGCTTCATTAACCTTGATCCTGCTCATTTGAAGAGATCCCGAGGGACACATCAGTGACGTTCTCAGGGTTCAAGTGAGTGATGGCATCAGATATTCTGTCTAGAGAGATGAGAGCTTCTGCTGCATACAAATGCCCAAGAAACCTACAAGAGCAAAGGGTTGGGTACAAAGGTCACTGTGACAACCCCCAGAATCAGTCACACAAGTCAAACTGAAGGCACATGAAAGCCATAGCTTGAAACACTTGCAGGGAAGGCAGCTTCCTTATAAAGTATTGTCCTGATACCCAGTTCTGCTCTTTAGTGCTTTTAGGCACTAATGGGGTGAAAAAAACCCCTGCACCAGAGTAGTGACGATTCATTCACACACAGGAATTACCATTCTAGAGAGACAGTACCTCAGTGTGCTTTATGTCTGAGAACTCAAAATGGAATCTTTACAAAACACCTCGGGATACAGATACATCCATAATTTGAGGTGTTAAGTGACTTTACATTCAATACAAATCAAACTAATCCTGCAGGATAGCTGCATTTCTCAGGACAGCAGCTATACAGGCCTGTCCACGGGGCACAAACACCAAAAGAATTAAGCAAAGCCTGATAAGTTGAGCTCAGCTAATCAGCAGCTTTCTCTTCCAACTTTGGAACCAGAGGAATCCTGTTGCTCAAGAGCCTAGTTAGTTTGCAGATATTTCATCTGAAATGAAAGTTGGGCAAAGAAGTTCATGCGTGTTCTGTGCAGCTGTATACAGTATTCTTCAAATTGACTGTACAGCTGGTTGTAAGGAATTAGAAATCATCAGGTGAAGCATCAGTCAATCATCCAAAACTACTACTGCAATTTAGATGTGATAAAGCAAATGTGTCTTTCTACACACCATTTATTTCACTTACACAAACAGGAGCAATCTACACAGAAGTCTGGTTTCCTGGGGCTCAGATAGACGGCTCCTTGTCTTTGCAAGAAACTCCCATTTAGCATTTCTTGCCTTACATAACCATAACTCTGCCTTCACAAAACTGTGTGTTACCTCGCAAACTCCACTCAACTCTTGCTTATGCAATGACTGTGCAAAAAGATGAGCTTCAGCAGTAGTCTGAAGCATAGGAGCCAAAGAATTTAGTTGGCATGGACCATTTTAGAGCATGCTGCCAGCATATAAAAATAAGCACAAGTTTGCTTGCTTTCTGCAAGTACAGCACCAGTTTGCGAAACTGTTACTACCATAAAAATCTCTGCTGTGTTTTACCCTGTGTACGACGTAGGGATTCAATGCACAAACCAGGTCAGAAGGACAAGGGTTAAAGCTGCCCCTTTTGAATTTGCAGAGATGTATAAGAATTGGTAGGCAGAAATAGAACGAGCTTTGTATGCCCTTACAAATAGTACCAGATGAGAACTAAACTGGAGAATGGAACCTCTATAGGCAACAGGGACAGGTGAAGGGACAGTCCCTCATTCCTTCTGCTGTGCCAACATGAGCACGTGCAGCCCCACGGTGAAGCAGGACAGAGACTTGACAGTCCTGCCACTGCATGGGACCATGCTGGAGATGAACAAACAGCAACAAAAGCAGACACAGATTATGAATGACATGGAATTCATACACAAAGAAGGGAACTGGTGTTCCTGTGTGTCAAGGAACATTAACTCAGGGCTTCAACATCAACAGGAGTGGGCCAAGCAATTCTCCGCATCAGCTACAGAATTGGCAAACAGCTGCAGACGTTGGAAGCTTCAACTCAGAACTCTCCAGCAAAAAGCAGGGACTGAGAGTGAAGAAACGGTCACATCAGACTTACTTAAGAGACCCTGACAGCTTTGGTTGCTGAAGAAGTTTATCTGCGTGATTCAGTGCCATCAGGTTGTCCCCCAAAGCCAGAGCCACGTAAGCACTACAGGCAAGTATTGAACACCTGAGGGGAAAAAGAAACGGGGAAAATCAATTTGTTCAATGGAGAACTCTCTGATTCCAAATGCAGCTGATAAACTGTTGAAGAAAGAAGTCAAAAGCTTTCAACTCTGCAAAACTCTTTGCATCCAGCTGTGATGTTTCATTATCTATGGCCTCAATTGCAGTCTCTGAAATAGGAGATATATACATTGTGTTCTACAAGGACCACCACGGAGTGCTCTGGAAGATTTTGCCATTTTGACCACAAATAACAGATTTAAAAAAGGACGGGCCTCAGCACACATGTCATTTCTCATGGGCACTTTCCCTTTCTCACCCTCTTTTTGTCTGTTTCACTTTGGACTCACTTGTGCTTCTCTGATTGCTCCTCCTGCTGAGCAAAGGGCAGCACTTCTACAGGTTGCTATAAAGGTACAATCTACAGACACACAGTAACAATCAAGTTGTATCACGTTTCACTGTCGTATTGCACACAATGTTTGCACACAGGGAGACGATAAACACTGAAGAATTTGGCATTTCCAGTTTTGTCTTCAATTGAGAACCACAACCCGCTGCCAAGGCTCTGACTGATGTGTGGCATTTTGTTGCTATCACAGACTTTCTTATCTTCACAAACCCATAAAATCTCTGACAGTTCCTGGAATCAAATCTGAAATACTCCATTTTCTGTACCCTATTTTCCATCTTCAAACAATAATCCCACCTCAAGGTGTCATCACTAGGCCGAGCTTCATACCTTGTAATAACTCTCTCTTTCCCTAAACGTAACTTGGGGACATTTTCCACTTTGCAAGGCATCACTCAAGTGCTGCCGTGTCCTCTGGGCAAGAGGCTCTGCCTGCGTTGCCTTGCTGGGAGCACGGGCTCTGTCTTTCTCTGAGGAGGAGAAGTGGGCCCTCAGCAGGCCCTCGCCCTGGGAGCAGTGGCGGGAGAGCCTCGGGCCCTGCCGACGGCAGGTGGGCTATTACCATGCCGACCTTCTGGCAACTGTCAAGCCCGCTTTTGGTCCAGCAGTAAGTCACGTAATTCGTGGCAGGACCTGGGGTGCCTTTCTTCCCCTTTCCCAGAAGGCATGCTCCTTAATTATGCGCCAGCAGGATAAGAAACTTCTCCAGTGTTTGTCCCTACCCCCCGCTTCCTCTCCACCGTGCCCAGATGTCACATCAAATCTGAACACATACAAAAGCTCGAGGGAGGGAAAGGAAAGCTTCCCCAGCTGAAGTCCCAAACCTAAAATATTTCTGAAAGGTTGTGACTGGGGAAGGGGGAGGGAACAGGGTACTAAAATCTCTGCAGTAACAGCCTGCTTCTAACTAGCCTCTTTTTGTCTCTGCCTTGAGGACGCACAGCTTGTAAACCAGCAGCGATGCCAAGTGTCAGCAGCCAAACACCCACAGACACAAGTCAAGGCCTGAGGAGTCGGTTGCCACTGCCCTTTACGTACCTTCTGTTTCCCACAACCTTTTTAAAGCCTAGCTTTTATTTCCCAAAGTGTAAATTCAAAACACATGGCACGCTCTGACCACACCATAGTAAGTCCAGAGACACTGAAAGCGACTCCTCTGCTCTAAAGACTCTGTGTTGTTTAAGCTGTGCAAGTACTGGCAAGATTTTTTAGCACCAGCCATCTTAAGGAGAAGGAAAATACTCCTGTTTTCTTCCCTGCAGTACCATTCTTGTGCACTTGGATCCATTGTTGAGTGGGCTAAAATCAAATGCTCAGGAGACCTGACAGCTAACCGGAGCAGAAGAATTGCAGCACAAGGGAAAAGACAAACTAGTTTTTCACCCCAGTCAGGACTCTGACAAAACTCCACAGGTCGCCTTTGAGCACGGCAGACTTCCAGCATCACCGAGTCTCCGCGTGCCCTAAATAAAACTGCCTCTGCACTAGGACAAAGAAAAATGCTGCTTTCTTTTTTTAAACTGCCAGATTATGTCAAATAGCCTCTTGTGTAGGTCTAGGCAACAGGATTTGTCAGCCCACACCAACTGCAAGGTTACAGAACCTCAACTCCATCGCTGACTTGGCTTATTTCTCAGGCAAAGGGTGAGCCAGAAGAAATCCAGTTCTTCCAGACTTACTGTGAAGGTACTGGAAATGGCACTTCTAAACCATTTAAAGAACATCACTCATCTGAAATGATTTCAAATAGCTAAGTATGTGCAACAGAGGATAGAAACTATCTACTTTTTACATTTCAATGCAGGCAAAGGAATCCCAACGACTGAGAAATACAGAATGCAGATAGTGCTTACTCAATATGGCAATTCATCATCAGCCAAGGGGAATTGGATTGAATTACACAAAGCAAGGTTCAAACAGCTACAAGTGAGAATCATTGTAAGTTTCCAGTACTGTGACAGGGATGAGCAGACCACTGCAACCTTTAAGTGGATAAATGAGACAAAACTGGGTAGATGTGAAAAGGAGACAAAGTATATTGATGGGCAATGGTGGTCCTACAATATTACCTGTGAAATTATAAGGAATGTCAGTGGTGCTCCTGGAAACACTAGGATAGGCAAGCCTCAAGAACACGTTGGTAAATACAATAAACAAAGTATAATGAAGGACTGGAGAGGGCCAATGGCAGAGTCAAAAGAAATTAAAAGAAAAAAGGTAAAATTGGATCACATGCCTTACAGCAAGGGCTTGCAGCTCAAATGTATTCAGGGCAAAGCAAGCAATCACACTATTCTCTTATCTCTAGGGGAAGGGAAAATTAATATTTTTCACAGAAAGTTGCTCAATCTAGGGAGATAAAAGCTACAGCAAGGTCTGGTGCAACCCATCTCAGCTTTCACAGTAAAATCCACAAAATTTTCCAAATGGAGCACTGTGGTCTACCAGAACTCCTTTACTCTTGCTGTATCTTAACAGCGTTGGGTCACTCTGGCATGGTGGAACATACCACAGGCTGAGGCAGAGCAGGAGAATCAGCTTCTCAGGGGATGAGAAGCAGCAAGATGAGGAATGCTTCAGAAGCAACTCTGAAGAAAAATCTGAGGTTTCTACTTCCTAGGTATAAATCCTTCACAATGTTTGGTGTCCTCTGACTTCTGCTTTTAAAACCTTGCAGTTGAAGTACTGCTTGTTACAAGAATAGCCTGCTCAACATATTTGAGCACAAGTACCAAACACCACCTACAATGCATTTGCCTTCTCTAAATGGTGTTTTGAGTTTTTAAGAACTATTGCTTTATGAACCAGTTTTTACGAACCACTAAGTCAGTTATTTTAAACTATTATTAGGATGTGCAACTGTATAAAAATCTTGGGTGGAAAAAAAAAGCAGCATCTCTAAAGGTCCTTTCCAACCCCTACCATTCTATGATTCTATGATTTAAGTTGCTCATTTCAGTTCTAGAAGCAACAGAGGTTTCTCAATCTGGTGATTCAACAGGGAAGAACTGAATTGAAGAGACATCTTCAGGTTAATCCTCGCCAACAATTTCTATTTTTTTTTCTTAATTTCCCCTGACAAGAATGTGAATTTTCTCACTCAGCTCCTTAGTGAGCAAGCCTACAGGAATATACTAACGATTTGAGTGCAACATGTTTACCTTTTCACAGCTGTCTTCAGAAACCTAATAACAGTTTTAGCAGATCCACTCTTGAGGGATGTCTAGTCTTCTGCATTCAACCACCAAAGCAAGTATTGCAGAAGAAATCAATGTTTTTCCTTTCCTTATACGATGCTCTTTAGCAGAAGGAGTGTAATTATTGCTAAACTGATGAGGTTTTCCTGACATGTTGTCAGGTTTCATCAACAGATAGTAACAGCTGATAGTGAAAGAAAAGACTAGGCATTAAAAAAAACCCACCAACCACCCACAATGTGACACCATGTAATTTTGACATGTGGCAACCATATTTTCAACACCCAGGAGGAAAAAAAAAAACCTCACAACCAACCAGTATCACTTCTTTTAACCCAGTGCTTTCTATTTCGATTCACACACTCTTGTAACACTTCAGAATAAGTAATCAAGGTCTCAGTAATGTTTCCTCACAGAACACAAGTAAATTTGCTACACATAGTGGAGCAAAGTTAAAGGTTGAGATAGTCATTACAAAACAAAGGTTACCTGGAGTTAGGCTGGAACAGAGCGTTTACCCAAGAGTTTGAGTGGGAAATTACTTTACACTTTGTCTATATTGGAAACTTAAAACACATTTCTTTTTTCTAAACAGGTGCAAGAGAGATTTTCAACAGGCTGGCAGCCACCTGAAATAATTACCATGTCAGCAAATGACAACCTTGCTGGGGAACAGTAAAGAGGTTCCAGATAACATGATACTTATTCAGACACATGGGAGTTATTCTGTTTGGAGAGCACTCAGACTCCTGAGCAAGTAGTTTAAGGATCTTTGAGAACATGAAAAATTCTAGTCAGATTTTACATACATTCTTCCAAGGTGAGGAAGCCCAATGCCTAGACAGAGGCAACTTTTCTTTGTATTCTATACAAACTATGGATTTACTCCTACCAAAAGGAACACTGATCTCATTTGAAAACAAGATAGTTGCTTTTACTACTTTCATCACTAAAGAGGTTGAAAGTGGTACCGCTAAAGGTAATCTTTAATTACTAAAGATACCACACAGTAATTTCCACCCCTTCCACCAATCACAACAGCCACTGTCAGCTTTTTAGCTTTGTCATTTATAAGACTTGATTTTGTTTTTCCCCAGTTTTGTCTAATATATAATGCTAAGGCTGTAAGAGTGGATCAAAAGGACAGATCTACCTTATGAACTGAAATTCTGGATGGTTTCTATTTGTTCAGACTAAAAGTCCACAAAAAGGAAGCACATGAATTTGAATAGAGGCAAAAAAAAAAAAAAAAAAAAAAAAACTAAGGATGACTCCAGAATCATAGCACAGTTTAAGAGGGGGCTCATTTAGTGGTGAATCCTTCACATTATTTACTTGCCTTAAATTCTCCAATTCCTGTTTCTTCAACGGAGAAGAAGGTGGAGCTGCAATGAATTTATCCCCTTCATGACTTTTATTGCTAGAATAAAAACAGTGTGTTAATTGTAAGAATTGGCTGTAAATAATGTATTTTAAAAAATCTCAGCATAATAAGCATTGAAATTTATTCACTTCACTTGAAAGGATAGCAGAACTTCTAGAGCCTTAAAAAAAAAAATCAAACAAACAGGGAAATAAAGCCAGGCAGAAATTGAGACACATGCTCTTATCTTAACCATTCTTTTTGAGAAGGAAGAAGGGGAGTATTTGCTGGGAAGGATTTTACTGGTAGACCAAACAATCCACACTATTCTCTAGAGCCTTGAGATATTTTAGAAGTTCAGTGTAGGACAAGAACTTTAAACTGGAGAGATGCAGAAGTTGCTGCATTTGTAGCCTCCTTTCTTTCAACCTGTAAGAAAAGCAGTGAAGCAGTTTTCTGCCTAGATATCTTAAAAGCTAACTACATAAATATTCTAAAAAGATAACACACTAAGTGCTACAGCTTCCTTCAGACTTCTAGCTGCTCCTAATGTTTATTATTATTTCAAAATGTCTTTAGAAAAATGTTAAATTCCACTTTGTTCAAATGACACTTGACTTTTTTGAGGAACAAGTATTTGCTCTATTGAAAAAGTACACAACTTTGCTCTCTGATACTCTGGAAGAACCTCCTGATGGAATGAGAATTGAAGAAAAGCTAACAGCTGCACCTTGGCAGAGACACACTCTAAGGTTTAGAAACAGATTTAAAAACAAACCAAAACAAACTGAATTGAAACTGAGACTGTCCACTTAAGAAGAACTTTTCCATTGATGTAGTTTCTTATCTGTTTATTACAAAGAGGTAAGATAACTCAGACTTAGACTTTCAAAACTGATAGCGACAGCCTCCAAGGAAACCTATACTCAATACTGTTTGTAATGTACATACTCCATGCCTTTGTAAAAAATTTGATTTAAAAAATCATATGTAACCACTGAAAGTATTCACTGTTTTCCTGTAAATAAGGGAAGAATCTGCCTCAGAGTCAGCCTGCTCAATTAGTGTGATTTGCTTCAAAACCATCCCATTCAATTAGTGTGATTTTCTTCAAATGCCTTATACGTTGTGCTGTTCCCTCACAGAGGGTCCCTTGTCAGAAGGAACAAATCCTTAGAGAACCTTTCAGAATGTGACACATAAAGTCAAGAACAGCCTGCTTTGTTGCTGGATATTTTCAAATTGGCATTGACCACTGGGAGATGAGGTAGTCTTTTTAATTTTCTTTTTTTTTTTCTTTAAAGCTGAAGAAGCATCAGGTTTTGAAAGCAGAATGTAGTAAAGGATCTTCCCACACAGGACATATTTTCCTTTCCTCACTCCAACAAAAACAAACTGTATCCCACCTCTCAAAAAAAAAAAAACCAAAAACCCAAAACAAAAAGGAAGTCTTGTCTGAGTAAGAGCCACTGTTTTGTTTTCATCACTGCTCCTTAGTGGGCCCCATAAGCTTAAAATTGAGGTCTCATTTAGACCAGAGAAGCTTCATCTCAATGGGCTGCATACACCTTAGCAGGGGAAGTGAATTTCACAATTCCAACCTTGGTAAGCAAAATGAAAACAAAACAAAACAAAACCAAAAAACCCCCAACTTTTATGAAGAATTTGGTTACTGGACAGGAAAAAATTGTCATTGGGAAAAAAAAATTACAGACAACAGTCTTCAAATACTGTCATACCAGTAACAGCCACGGACTTCTCGCCCTGTCTTCAGGCAACCTCAGAATATACGAGGATACATCTTGCCTCTATACAGCACAGCATATATGCAGTAGATTCTGCCATGTGACAAAGAGATCTTGTCTTAAAATTAATTTGTACTTGGGTCTGATGAAAACTTTGCGTTCTAATACAGCCACTTTTTCCAGACTGGTTACTGTAATTCTTCTTCCCTTCTCAAAATGCTCATTAATGAATGTACGGGCTACAGCCAACAAAGTTACTCACCCAAACAAAGTGCAAAATATATCAGGATCAATGCAAAAAATTAAACCACCTTCCTGCTATTTAACACTTGACATACATTGGCTACAAGTTACTTTTTCTGAAGCTTTAAGGAGAAAAAAATATTTTTCTTGAACTCTTTTTCTTTTTTTGCAAAGTGCAATTTGTTAAGCAATAGTTCCATGCTGCTTTCCTACTTATCTTCTAAATCCAGTTTCCTACTTCTAGTCTAAAACAAACACAACAAAGCATACTAGGGCTGATGAATGTCATGTGGACATTTTTACAACTGAGTTACTAGACATTTATATATTGAACTAAGCACATGGTGCATGTGCACACACACACACAAAATCACAGTAATATGTGAAACTTCATTTACAATTAGAGAAATACCAATATGCACGGCAGGAGGGTGTGGGAAAACATAACATTTGCAGCAGATGAAGAAAGATGGCCAGTTGAAAGAAGCCCAAAGAATTCATTGCCTAATTTATTTAAGTTGTTAGGAATGGTAGGCATCAACTTAGTATTTTATCCTTAAATTAGTGTACCAGCAATGAGCAGACAAACAATTTCCTTGGATATCCCAACAATGCTAAGAGAATTTACAAATATGATACTTATTCCTGCTGGTCAAACTGGACAAGCAGCAGACACACTGTCAGCTCAGAGTTACTTTGGAGAACATGAAAGGCTTATGTGTGATTCTGTTTACCTGCACGCTTCGCTGCTTTCACTGTTTTCTGTGTTTCCTCCCAGTTGATTACTAGTTTTAGATCCATTTTCCTGCTTTGGCTCCTGCTGATCTTCTGGCAGTAGCAGCAAGGCATTTCTCAGACAAATTGCTGCAAATTCCATACTGGCTACAGGTATTGCTGAGGACTGCCCATCGCTTAAAGAGACACAGAAGTTAGCCAGTGAGCAGCAACCCAACTATACATGAAAAAATAAAAGCAAAACTCCAGAAAGATCTAGCATGCAGAGAAAACTTTGTCCTAAAAAAGTTTACTCCATGTTTTAATTGATCACATTTAATTTCTTGCTGTTCTTATATATGAGAAGTATACCATAATGCCCAAATGCAGCGAACAGATACAACTTCATAATTACAAGAAATCCTTATTTTTCTTGACTTCACTTCCTAAAGCTTCACAGCAGAGCAACTAGATTCTTCCTGCACTTTCCTACAGTGAATTACTGAAAAAATACATTTTTAAGTGAGGAAAAGGAGAATCGATTTAGCTAACTTGATATAGACATTTCAGACAAATCAGTTCTAAGCTCTAATGCCCTTCTTGGTTACAGTGGATCCGCAGTTCAGCCCTCTGCTGGCCATCACAAAGAAGGCACCGAAATGATCTTTAAGTAGGACTCCCAAGTTTAACAGCATTTCACTACATTCATAATTCCAAAAGTGACAGTTTTACCATGACATCTTTTAAAACTCTCAATAAATAGACGTGTATCTTTAACAAAGCTATGATACCAAAATAATTAGCTGATGGAAAAAATACTTACTTATAAACAATATTCTGTATTGACTGGGATGCCAGGACTATCTTACGGTGGTAGCCTTGACCTACTATAGATTGCACAATTCCCTTTTTGCTTGGAAGGCCTTTAGTCTCTTGTTCTGATGTCTAAAGGGAAAAAGAAAGAAAAAAGTGACTAAAGGGTCACAGTTGTTGAATGAAAGCTTGACAAAATAAGTGAAAGCTGGAAGAAGGCTTTGAACCCTGCTAAAATGTAAAAATTAATAGCTTACATGGGTACAGTTTTAAATCTTAAGTACCATGAAGGATTGGGCATTTTCTATTGTCTTTGTGTTACAGAGGGATTTTACTGCACAGAGAGTAACCACAGATTAGTTCTGACAGCTTGTCTGATAGCCTACTGACCTAGTTTCTCCACTGTTCTGAAAGCAAAAGAACAATGAACCAAGTGGTATTAAAAGAATTGCTAGGATATCCAAAAAGAAACCATATCCAAATAAGCCAAATAATATTCCAAACTGGAACTGTAACACTCACCATCATCTCTCCCTGCTTAGATAGCATTCAAAATGCTCTGTGAAAAAGCTGCTCCAAAACCATTCCATGGGGAGCATGAAACTGAACAACAACATATGCAAAGTGATGTTAAATAAACTACTTAACAGGTTCTTGAGTATGAAGATCTTGTGGGGGGGGGGTTAAATGAATTTAAAGCACACTAACTGTCAGTCTCAAGCATTATCTCTACACAGTATTTGCTGGAATGTGCTGGTCTGGGCTGGGATTTTCATTTTTTGAAAATTAGCTAATTTTCTTCACAGTAGCTACTATGGGGAAGTCAGTGAGTGGCTGTGAGGGGCTTAGTTGCCTTCTGGGGTAAAACCACAACACTGTGACTTGTAACCAGTAGGACAACACAGAAAACTGCAAAAGGAGTTTGAAGAAAAATCGCTACGCTTTATAAAACTAAGTACTCCAAACTACCTGGCACAGTCAAAGTCAGCAAACCTCTTCTACAAAGCTGTGAGTATCCATCTCAAAAGTTCTGAAACAGAGATACTAAAATGATGGGCACCACTGAAATTCCCAGGGAAAGAATGACAAATTTTTTATTTGGAAGGATTTGGATAATGTGGGGTAAATAAAGGCATAGAAGCCACCCAGACAAGGAAAAGAGAGAGAGAATTTGGAGCTGGTGGGGAAGTAGAGGGAATATAGTCATTTGTTCAATTAATCCCATCCATCCCACGCACAAAGTGAAATGGGCATCACGTGGAAATAAGTGCATGGGATCACACAATTCCAAATTATATCATCACACCCACACAAGAGGGGGAAATTATACTTTCACAGGGAATCAAGTGCCAAAGTTTTCCATTCTAGGAATGAATGATCCTGGCCCCACCCCTTTGCATTTTAACATATAGACTTAGCCTAAACAGACATGGATCAACAAGCTGAAACCAAGATGAAGATCACATGCAAAGATTTCAGTGGAAATCAGAGCACAGCTTCTTATCTTAATCCAGTTTAGTCCTATAAAATGAAGCCACGTCTGAATTTAGATAGCAGACTTACAGTAATCAGTAATAAAAATGAAGTTTAAGGAGTTTATATTACTTGTACATCATAAAAAGTGTACATAATGAATTAAAAACATCCCAGGAAGGAAGCTTTAACCAAATATTTTCAGTAGTCCTCTATAACAGTCTTTGCATCTTCCAATACAGTTCTAGGACACAGTGCTGCATCTTGTTTTTACACAAGATTATTTCCCAGTCTCATCCACATTAATTAAAATATATAAAAAAAAAAACCCTCTAACCTTACTGTCTGCCAAAAGCACAGCAACATTAAAGACAAAATATTTCTACTGGACAGATGTATGTTTTCTCTACCACTCCAGTTAAAATTTAAGGTAGAACCTTATGATTTCAGAAGTGGTAATACAATTCCTAGAGTCTAGACATAAAAATTCAAGATGTTTCAGTAAAAAAAAAAAAAAAAAAGGTTAAAAGACCCACAAAAAATAATCTTTTCACCTCAAAGTATCATCAACAAAAGTTATTAAAGTTATTTTTGTGCATCAAGCCTCAAAGTGAATATCAAACCACCAAGCTCAGCCACAAATATCTTCCTTCCTTGGATAATACAAATGCTCACTGATTCCAAATTCAACTTGTTATTTCTGCAATCCAGAAACAGAAACCCATGGAAGTACAGAGAAAAGATTCTGAGCAAGTTTCATTATTCCAGTCACACAAAAAAGACTGAATTACTTGTGAGGTTGTTTCTTGTGTTTCTTGTGAGGTTGTTTCACTGTTATTTCATTTTATATGGCTTTTATGTATACACAAAAACCCCAATACTTTGCAACCAATATGAAATAAGTGTGGAAAGTTGAAGCATCATAAAAAGATTCATAAATAGTAAATCAAACTATTCATGTTATTCTCTACATTTTAAGTGGAGAGCATTTACTACAGAAGAAACACATTGCTTCCTGTTATAAAGTGATGCTTTGTTAGAGAATTCTTTCCAAACAACATCTTTGTGGGTTTTTTTCTAATATCACTTCAGGACAAAGTGAGGTAACCCATCAGATGACTTGAATAAACCCAATATGCTTCATGCCAGTGCAGGAGAACTCATTCAGATTATGAGCTGTAATTACCAAGGAGTGTGATGATAAATTGCCAAAACAAATTCATGCTTAACCAGTCTCTCCAGCAAAAAACTTTTATCTTTATAGAAGAGTAGCTCTAATAGTCACTTATGTGCTTTTGTTTCATCTGATGCCAACCTTTCAAAGAGCCTTCTCAAATTTTTCTGATCTTCACAACATCAATGAAACACTGGGTCTCAAAGCACTGTTTCTATGCTGGTTTTCCTCCACCCGTTTCAGCTTCAGGTCAAACACAAACACACTATACACAAAAATAATTAACCTGGACATACTTTAGTCCTTTAAAATGCAAAGTTCCTTCTTCCTTTCAGTGATCACATGCATTTCATAACTACAATCAAAATGAGGAATTTACAAATCTACTTACTTACCCCTTTATTGGCAGCGATGCAGCACTCTGCTATTCGCAGCCAAAGGCGAGGGTTTGAGTGATAAACCTGGACTGCCTCAATCAGGCATTCAAAGGCAGCTAAGGGCCTCCCAATATGCAAGAGCTGAATGCCACAATTGTAGAGCAACTCGTACCGTTTGTTAGTCAGTAGTGTACACATAGGTCTCCCTGAAAATTTTTTACCTGCAGAAAAAGACCACATTGCATTAGATGTGCAGCTCAGTAGAGCAGAATATATAACACTGGGAGGAAGAAGGAAGCTGTGGGTAACACAAAAACTACCAAAAAAGATCCTTTCATCACTGAAATCCACTAGTTTAACTCTGTAAATACATTCCTTCCACATCAAAGCTGATACCAGAGAGAAATTAACTGTATCCTAACAAAGGCTGAAGTACATTAAATGCTAAACGTGTCCCTTGTCACTCAAGGTAAATGTTATATACCAACAGTGAATCCCAGATTTGTGAGAATACCTATTTTTGTTACTCACATAAATTCCAGCAAAAAACCCACACACCAAACAAAGCCCACTTTGCATTTAACAAGCCTAAAACATTTTCTGTCTTCATGCTGGTACCTTAGACTGCATTTGGGTACAGGGCCAGAAAAGGAATAAGAAAAACAACAAAATGCATGACAGTAACCAGATTTTAAAGAAAACAAGAATGAAAAAACGATCACTTCATCATGACATTACTTACTTGGAAGAGAAAAAGCCCTCTAAGCAAGAAAACTTATAATGTTATTTTCTTGTCTTTTATATAGTAACAAACAAAAGTAGATGCATAAAACTAACCATAAATGAAACAAAAAAGTATGATAATAATTTAAAAACATCCTAATGACCATTTCTCCTACTGGTCTGGGCGTTGTTCAGTAAGAAAGTTTGAGAAATACATCATCTTCCAAATGCTAATTCTACCTACTGCTAACAGGACTATAACACATAGGTCACATAAACACTGTCATATCTCCCTGACGGATGGTCAAAGAATGTAAACAAGAGAGAATAAATTCCCCCAGCCCCATGGCACAAAGAAAACAGCAAAAAATCCCCAAATTTCATTATCACCTATTTCTGGCAGTATCAACTATACTCTGAAACCAAGTTATAATCACAATTCCTGTCCTCCTTACTCCTGCAAGGAGACTGAAGAGGAATTTTCCTGATAATTAATGAAAACTTCTGTATTTTCCCTATTCACCCACCCCTCCTCCATCATCTGTTTTCAGCTCTTAAAAGTCTTACCTGGATCTGAGCTGCCTGTTCCTAGCTGGGCACAGGCATTATCATTTTCTTGCAAGGCTTTTTTAAAGTAAAAAATTCCTAAATTGTGCTTTCCCATTGCAAAGTGGATGCAGCCAAGATTGTTCCAGAACATACACCTCAAGCATTCACCTGAGAGAACAGCAAAAGACCATTTTTATAAACTGAAAAATGTCACTGAGCCCATAAGATGCTTCCACCACTCTGCCATGGGTCAGAATATTACAGTAGCATATCAACCACGTTCTTCAGCAAGATGCTGATGTATTACAGAGTTACATCCCTGCCTACAACCATTTTAATAACCTACATTTCTGTATACCAATCTAGTTCTCTTGGACAGTTGACCTAAAATAACCTACAAGTAAGCAGCCACAGATTTCCAGACTTTGTGTATCATATTCTAGGAGAGACAGGTCTAAAGCCAATTTGATGGATTGCAACTTAAAGTAAATTCACCAGGAGGTTTTCACAGAAGATGGCTCTTGTAAAAAGGTATTCTGGAATGATTTTACCTGTCTAAGTTTTATAAAATAAACAAATACGTCAATCTAACTATTCAAGTAGGAAATGCACTCTCCTTCCCAAATAGATCATGTTCAGGTAATATGGTAAGAAGTTCCTTCTAAATAATAAAGAACAGAAAACTTTTTTCCTTATCTGCTGGTAACTGAAGCTTTACCGAGTTACCATTGATAAAAATGAAAAAACCACCCACCCTAAAAATCCAAACAGCAAAGAAACAGATCATTAACAAAATAACCAGACAGAATTTTAACTGTAACCTAGGAAGACTATTAAGTAACCATTCTACTGTGCAAAAAAGCCATACAAAAGTAAAACAATCCATAAAAATTAAAGTTATAAAAGAAAACTTTAAGTATAAAAACTGCCAGAAAGATAAATTACAGGAAATTCTAAAAGAAGCATCAAAATATGCCAGAATAGGCACTATGGCATATATTTCTAATGTTTTCTATGAAACTTCTCTGTAAATACAGAAGTTTAAAAAACCTGCAGCAGTATCTACTAGATAAGGAGATCTTACAGCACAAGAAATTAAGACTAGCATCACAAAACACAGCACTGAACAAGGAGTAAAGTAATTCAGTAGGTTTAGTGTACAAGTACTTTTTAAAATCCTGACTCCACTGACACAAGACACAGCTTTCCATATTTTTCAACTGATGCTTTAAATTCAACTAAAATATTAATATATTTAAATAATACAGTATACAGTGAGTGCATACATACAGAGCATGTACATTTATAGTACATAAATAACTTTTATATATAAAAATTATACATATTTATGTGCTGTTATATTTCTGTGCATGTCTACACATACATACTTTCTAGATATAAAACTTCAAATGGCATACAACAGAAGTTGAACCTTTACACTTCGAATATTTGTATTTCCTCCACCATCCTCATTACAACCTGAAATCTCATTTCTAGATCTAATATGTTGCCTTTTGTTTCCTCTCGATTTAGTGGCCCAAATATGAGCCTTGCAAAACAGTACATTCACAGCTTCATAAATCAATTGTCATACACAACTGCTGTGTTGTCTAGGAAAATATTCAGTGAAAAACAAAGTGTTACATGAAGGAGCCCAAAAAGAAAGATGAAAACATATCCAGCATATAATCCCATGATATTCAGGGGTCTAGGCCCTTAAAGTAATCATTAATATGCTTAAAATTAATATTGAGTAGTCCTATTATACTACACATTTAAATACTTGCAGGATGAAGGTTTTCCATTTTACCTGTTTTCATGAAGCCTGGGTGTTCAGCAATGTTTGCACTGTTTAAAAGTTTGACTGCTTTACGATAATTGCCCCTTAAATATTCAAAATTGCTCTTAAGAAAGAGAGAAGGAGCTGACTGTGAAGGAGAAAACAATAGTTAATTATCTCTTGGTTTACAACTTCTATTGCTAGTGTTAAATCCCTGCTGCCATAAAAATACATAACCTTTGGCCTAATACTTTCAAAAAGCAGCAATTCTTTGTTGAGCACATGATTAACACTCACCTCTGAACTACAAAACTACGCATACTCTGTTACTGCTATAAAACCCAACATTATTCCAGAGAACTTTGTCATGGCAAGGGCTAAGTGCAGAGGACTTCCTTTTTGTTTAAAAGGATCTTTCTCCAGCCTGTCTTCTAGCACACTCCTCCCCATGCTTCCCTCCCTGCAGAGTTCAACAACTTCCTCCTGGGCTGTGATCTTCCTGGTCTGCCAACAGAGACCTCATGATCCAGACGATTTCTGTCAAACTAGCAGCTGTTGAGGCTGGCAACAAAAGGGAAGTGCTCTCCTCCCATTTCCTGCTCCTCAGTTAACGTAGAATTTATCTGGGATGATGGATGCAATTCTGAGTTGAGAACTGCTATATAAAAAAGAGAAACTGCTTTCTAGCTAGAGATAAGCTTCTAAAACATTTCAACAAAAATAAAAAAATACACCCAAAAAATGTGTATCCCAGAATTAGTATTTTATGAACTGGTTTAAAACATCAATGACATCACAAGTTTGTAATACCTGTAACATTTATAGTAAACTACAATTTGGTTTGTGCTGCTTACATTATAAAGCAAACTGAATCTGTACTATTATATAGTTATCTAGGTATCATTAACAATAAAGTGCATTTTTTTCTGAGCAACAGAAAGCACAAATCAGAAAATTCTACATTAATTACACCGGCAGAAAAGAGATTTACAAACCCATCTGACTACATAGTGCTCTATCTCAGACATCCACTCCTCAATTAGACCTGCCGTTGTAAAGAAAGTTAGCACATTCAGTTTCAAAATAGAGAAAACAATAGTACTAAGATTACTTACATTCCCAGCTGTATTCATAACAGACTTGATCTCCCTTTTGCATGCTTTTAGTGACTTCATCTGGATGTAGGCTCTTACCTTATACTGTTAAAAAAAATAACAATTTGTTAAACAAAGACCATTAATGTGTGCAAGTTTGCAAGACTAACAGTAGCTAGAGATTTATTAAGGAATATTTTATATACATCTTAAAAATAGGCAGTAAAAAGCTGTTCAAAAGCTTTCCTAAGAAAAGAAACTCTATTTAGACTTTCAACAATAAATGTACAGGCCTCAAATTTACAGTAAGTTGATGCACATTTTGTTCAGCAGTCAACAGCTACTCTATATTCAAACACAAATAGTAGCACTTGAAATAATCTAACCTCTTAACCTCAGACATTTACCTATTACACTGAAAACACAAATTAATGCTGACAAAGAAGCATTTTTTCTTCATATATTTTTACAAGAAACAGTACAGTCAAATAAAAACCTCTGACTTAAGATTGTTGGAGGTCTAACAGATATAAAGTCAGCACAGTTAATTGCAGTTAATGAATATTATGACAAGCTGTAGGAATGGGAGAGGAGGTGGTGGGGATGGGGTCTGTTAGGTCAGTTTTTCTTGTGCATGGATCTTACCAAAAGGCAAAGTTAGATAAATTCATTCTTTTTCTTTTTTTTACAACATGAAATTCAAGGACAGACAGAGCACAACAGTTTATGCTGAACCAGATTTGAAGCAGATGGCACTTGTTTTTAATAAAAATCTTGGATAAATAATATGCAGATACTTACCTGATGTATCTTAGATTTAGCAACTTCTATTAAAGCTCCACTTTCAGCTTTTTGATTTGATGAATCTTTATTTGTATTATTACCTGACTGTCAAACAAACAAAAAAATACTACTATTAGTCATCTTTTAAATTCAGTTTACTGATTATTTCATAAGCTATTTTTATCATTATCACTTACATATCCCACCAAATAATGTAACCCAAGCTTAACAATCAAAACCCACAACCAACCACAACAGCTTAGGAAAAGCAGAATTCTATATTATCATGAATGGTACACTATGCTGTTCTGCAGTTGAGGTATTTCAAGAATTCTCTTACCCAGAAGGATGACATGCACATTCTAGAATCTCTCTAATATTTTCCTCAGTGGAATTATTACATACTTATAGAGAAAATGTTTTCTCTTAAGTGTGACACTCCTTCAATGGGAAAATACTTTTCACTTCCAAGCCACTATACATTTTACTGATTTTTCCAAAGGACATAGACAAAATATTTAATTTGAAAGCACGCCTCATATTTTCAGATACTATATAGAAGAGATTTTTCCATACTATAGTACACAACTGCAATTTCTCTCTGACACTAACATCCCTTTCAAACTTGGATTATGACCATATAAGAACCCAAGTCAAACAAGGAAAACCATGTATATTTGACAGTGAAGACAACTGTCTTCCCAACATAAATCTTTGACTTAAGATACACTTAGTTTCCTGAGAGTAAGAGAAAAGGGTGAAAGAGAGGGAATAAACAGCTGCTCTACACAATTAACTCAGTTACTAACACGTATAAGTCACTGTCTTAAGTTATGGATGATCTAACATAGTTTTATAAGCCAAAATATTTTAAAAGAGTAATTTTGGATTGAGTTAAAGTATACTTTTGAGAGAGACTTAGTGGCTTTCATATGATTTTAAACTTACCTCACTTTTTCCATTCTTGCTGTTATTGTTGCCTTGTGAAATCATTTTTTCCAGAACAGCAAGCAGATGCAAGGCTTTCTCAGCTTGGTAAGTTAGTAAGTATAAGTCTACAAGCAAGAAGCAAACAGCCTGGGCAAACTTCTCTTCTGTATAAAGCAAAGAAGTAAAAGTGATTTTACAGCTCTCAACGCGATCCTTCTAAACATAATTCAAGCAAAAAAAAATTAAAGTGTATCTATGCAACATTATGAGAAAAATCAAAATATTCCATAAGGAAAAAAATGCAGAGACCTACACAATTCAGATAAGCACATATACTGAAAAAAGTGTAAATAATGCAAATAGCATCAGCATACAAGCTTAAAGACAGCTTAACATCTATTCCATGTCTACAGATTTTCAGAATTGGTTTAAGCACATCAGCACCAAAGATCCAGCATCTAAATAGGCAGATGGAGCCATATGCATAGGGACAATCCCATAGAACACAAAAGAACTCCATTTAAACACATCTCCGCCTGGCTGACTGCATGAAGTCCCAAACAGGTATACTGAAAATTGGAAGGAATTGAAGGAGAAACGCTGAAGCATTTACATAACTTACTGACACACATGCACATACATCCTTCGGCTTTGTCATCTCTAAAATTCAACAAATATTATCCAAATATGGCAATTTCACTACACAGGTTGACATACTTCACAAAGGCTGGAGACTTCACATTCAGATATGAGTATATACAATTTTCTATGAACTAATGCAGGTATTTTTAAGTGTGTGTGCCCTGATAAATGCACACCACTCATTAAGTTGCATGAGGACTCAAAATACTACATTTAAAATACTTTAGTTATTTTGTACACAACGATCTTTTAAAATTGTCAAAATACATTTCAGTTTCATTCCCCTTCCTTCAAATTCAATTGTTGTCCTTCATACAAGTTAAACACAATCTTCATTCTGAAGCCTACCTCCTTTTTTAGAACTATATTAGGCAAATTACAAATCATTTGTCCCAACAGGGAGAAAGGTCCAACCGTCTTTGTCGTTATTGCATGAACAAAAGTCTTCCTTCTGTCTACATACCAAAAGGCTCTATAAACTGGTACAGCTTCTCCCCAACAGATATAGCTTCAGTATACTGACGCAGATGATACAAAATAACAGCTTGATTGTAGTACAGCATACTATTTTCAACATCATCTAAACCATCCATTTCTTCAACAACAGAGTGAACCTGAAAGAAACCCCATTCGTTCCTTTAAACTTTAAAGAAAATGATAGGTATTGAAAATAAATCAAATCAAAGGGTATTATTTGTCAAAAGACAGGTCAGTAACAGTCATAAGCTAATAAACTTTATTGTTGCTCCACATAAATCCAGAAAAAAGTTACAAGGAAGCTGAAAGTCATCCATTGAGTAGTCAAGTAACATGTTCACTTTATTACTTCACAAGCTATTTCAGGTTAAGGAACTTTCTATTAGAAGAGCATAGCAGGTTATAAACTCTGAATGTTTCAGCTTCAGGTCAATTTCAACAACTAAAAACATAACTATAAAAAGTGTCCTAAACAGACTCAGCAGTTTAAAAGTACTGTTACTTTCTTATTCCTTTCTTAAACCTAGAGGACAAAGGGTAGAACTTTTATTCCTATTTCACTGGAAGATCTCACCATTAACAGCACTCAAAATCAAATACCACATCCATATGTTTGTATTACCTGGTTCTTCAGCTGGTTAAGGGTCTGTCTCAAATTGTCTGTTGTAGTCTGGTTACTTTTACAGAACTCTGCAACAGCAGTATTCAGAGTTATTTTGTAGTCATCTTTGTTTATGTCCTGAAGGGTATTTAGGTGTTGTAAACAAGTATCATAGTTTCCAGCCTGGAAATTGTACACATACCAGAAACATTCATTAGAAGATACAAAATTTAAACTAGCAGGCTACTAAGTTTTAATGAAAGTATCCTCTGTAAATTTAGCCATTAGAACAGTATTGCCTGTATCAACAGCAAGTGAAGCAAACTAAAGGTCTACACACATAATGCTTTATTTATGCATTTTAATACATACGAGAAGTCAAAAAGCTGAGACTATAGCCAAACTTCAAAAAGAAGGTTGCGGAGGAAGGACAAACGGAGCAGTGAGTTATTATTATGAACAGATGTTTCCATGAGAAGTGTTATTCTGATTTCTTCTCATTGTATGGTTTTGAGTTTCAAGATTCTTTATTTCCTTTGTTTTCCCATCACATGTACACTGAGCGGCTGCAGATCCTATCACATGTACCAGCCCATCATTTTATGTTCATTCTTCACTTCATCTGGAGAGAATATGAGTTCCGATTCAGTCTGTGGAAGTCAGCTTAATGACAGGCTTTCCCAATACAGGTTTAAGTAAATTTTTTGCAAGTTTTAGCTGTTGAATTAAGTACTCCATTATCTAGGCATGCCTAAGCAGAAAGTGGAACCCAAGCATGATGCTCCTCTGCCGTGTGATTTAATTGAGAAATCCTTTTCTTTGACCTCAGACTTCGTAATGGCTCACATCTCTTTCTGCTTTCTGTGTTCAGTCTGGTCTGTGTCAGTGCAGGAGGAATTTGGTGGCTCCAAAAGAGGCCTCTAGATCTTTTCAACTATGTTGACTACTACTTTCTACGGTTCAATTCCTATACAGGAATAATCCGCTCCACCTGTTCTGTATCAGTGCTACTTCCAATCTGGCCAGTCAGGTAAGCAAATTCATTTCCATCTCTGTCAACACTTCACAATCAAAAGCTATGCTCGCGTACCACAGTCACTCTCCAGTTCCTCCTCCTTTTTAAGTGCCATCCATAGACCTTCTCCTGGTCACCTACCTAACTGCCTCTATTAAAAAGAATTACAGCAGAGAAAGGCTCTGAGCTCCTTCTGTGAGTAAGTTGCCATTCCTCGGCTACTCTCAATAGAGCCATCCCAGTTCCTTCAGTCTCCTGTGAAAGCACAGTTAGGCAGTTCACAGAGATGTAACAGGACATTGACATGCCATATTCCCACAACTCCAAGTAACAACAGCATAGATTTCCTAGTGATCACGTGCATGAACACAGTGACTTTCAACTCAACTGCTGGCACGCTCTTTGAGACAGTTCATCTCCCAATGACTTTCTTCATATGTTCACACTCAGAGCTTCTCTACAACAGGAAGAGCTTTTAGATCATAGGAACAAGCCTTCTAAAAAACCATGGCCAGAGTAAAAACCTTTAAGCCTTAAATTCCCAGCTAATTTTGTGATATTTTCCCTCATCTAACAGCCATTTACTCCACTACACTAGGCAGGACCTAGAATATAACATACAATTTTATAGTAATTATACCAAAACCGAGATTGCAAGTGCAAAATGATAAAGCAACTTACACAGCAGTCCAAAAAAGCTATTTGCAGCAATTCATTAGCAAGCAAAATCAGTAAACATGGCACCAGATTAATTTTGCTCACATCTGTCACCATCTCACAAATCTATGAACTTAGGGAGTTCTTAAAGCAAGATAAAAAATTATGAGACAAACAAGATAGACTGGACTAGTATAAAACTAAAGATGAAGTTGCTAGTAGATCAAAAGTATTTTAGGCATGTACATCTATGGGTAACATGGGAAATGGACAACCCTTCCACATGCCTTCTATTCTCAGGATCAAATGCCAATAACGAAGAAGTTATTGGAGAGTAACTGAGACAGAAAGCACCCAAGACAACCTCACTTAACAACATTAGCTGTAGTCAGCTTGAGGACCAACTACGTGCACTTCATGTAATGAGTGAAACATACAAGCAGAAATCTCGAAAGGTGGTATTTAAATTCTTCCCCCAATCTATATAACACACCCAAAAGGGAAATATGCAAGGCACTGTAGAGAAAGAGAAATAACAACTGGAAGGAAAAGCACTTACACTTCCTGTCACTTTCTACATTAAATAAAATCAGGTGACAAACAAAATAATACACCAGAAGACCTGAGATCTGAGTTTTACACAGAAAAAAAACATCATCCAAGAAACAAAAATCAGGTAGTAAACACTGCCTGTGGGTGCCATGTATTGAAGAACCTGTTTAATGTGAAGCAATACATCTGTAAGGAACATTTTTTGTGACAGAATATAGCAAGATGCTGAAACAAAAAAGTTAGTTTGGTTGCTGTTTCATAAACATATGTGGTTCCTTTAAATCCTTTAACACAACATTTTTAGCCTGAGTGACTAATTGTTCCAAGAGACTCTGCATTTCCAACGCTTATACAGAACAGCAGCCTGCTTCATCTCATTAACTCATCATACAGCTTTCAAGGCTACTAAGTTTTGAGAATCAATATAAAATATGCTCTTGTGCACTTCATTACAGTATCCACTTCAGTCTTCTTCTATCATATAAACAGAAAATGTACATGCTGGCTTTGTAACAATTGATGCTGTTTTTGACAGAATAGCCTGTGAATACATTTGCAACTGTGCTAAGAAAACAGGAAAAATAATTATATAAACCCATGTAGCAGTAACGTGGTAAGCTAGAATTCTTGGAGTTTGGCTTTGTCTTACCAGAAAAGCTTGTAATGCACTGCTTGACAATTCCTTTTCCTGATCAGTAATGCCAGAAGCACCTGCTCCTTCATGTTTTTCAGTACCTTGGTCTGTAAAGTGGACAGAAGATTACATGAAAGTTTGCAAATGCAATGAAAGTCAACTTAAAAAATTTTGTTTCTTCCAGTTCAAGACTCTTCTGACAGTACAAGTAACTTTCCAGACAGCTATAGTCCTGTCTCCCTACTACACTAAAATCTCTCAAGTTATCCTAGACCCCTAGTGAATTCCTCTCCATAAAATGTAAATGTAATATTCCTAGTTAAATTACTGTGCTCAACAAATAACCAAAGTCCTGCAAGTTAACTGACAATGCACACATTTTAGATTGCTCATTAAAGCTGCAAACAACTTTGTCTACTACAAAAATGTCCAGCTTTTGGTCTACAACCACATTGTCTCTTTGTACAAAAATTAGCAGTGAAGGCCACACATCATCATAAAATAAGTCCCCCACTGGGTTAGATGAAAACCCCATTGCATCCCACGTGCTGCTTCCTAAACAGCTAGCAAGGGAACATGTTGAGGTTTAACCCAAGCCAGCAACTGGGCACCACACAGGCTCTCGTTCACTCCTCCCCCCACGGTGAAATAGAGAGGAGAATCAGGAAAAAACCCAACACTTATAAGTGAAGATAAGGACAGTGTAATAACTAAAAAAAAATATAACAACAACATTAATGTAAACTAACATACAAAAAGAGATACAAACAAAGACCAAGAAACTCCAAGTGCTGCCCAGTGCAATTGCTCCCTACCCCCTGACTGATGCCCAGCAGCGATTTGCCCCTTCCCACCAGCTCCCCCCGGTTTCTATACTGGACATGGCACTCTGTACTATGGAATAGCCCTTTGGCTTGTTGGGGTCAGCTGTTCTAGCCATGCTCCCTCCCATCTGAAATAGACATGGAAAAGTCCTTCACTTAGGACAAGTACGACTTAGCAACAACTAAAACATCAGTGTGCTAGCAACATTCTTCTCACACTAAACCCAAAACATGGCCCTGTACCATCTACTAGAGAGAAAATTAACTCTGTCCTAGCCAAAACCATGACAGAACAACCTGAAAAACAGAGCAAACACTGCAACTTCCTCCCAGCTCCCTGCTTTGGAAGAGTTAAGTCTCCCAAAACAAAAGGCTGCAATTGATCCATTATTGAGAATCAGACAGACTTGACACACGTTTTAAAAACTTTCTATGCTTTGGTAGTCTTCAATACATTCCAGCATATGCTATCTTGTGATTACATTGCAAGGCACAAGCAAGTGCTGCCTATTCATTTTTTTAGCCCCACTCCTGATCTTACAGATCTTTCTTTGAATCATCTGTCTTCCAAGGTAGCAGGCACAGTTTATTCTGCATCTTTCTCACATGTTTCTTCCCAGAAACTTCTCCAGTTTTACTATGGCTGAATATGAGCCTGTAGTGGCCAAGAAGGCCAATGGCATCCCAGCTTATGTCAGAAATAGTGTGGCCAGTGAGATCAGGGAAGTGATCATCCTCCTGCCCTCAGCACTAGCGAGGCTACATCTGGAATATTGTGTTCAGTTCTGGGCCTCTCACTACAAGAAGGACATTGAGGTGCTGGAGCATGTTCAGAGATGGGCAACGAGGCTGGTGCAGGGTCTGGAGAACAAGTCTTATGAAGAATGGCTGAGGGAGCTGGGGATGTTTAGACTGGGAAAAAAAAAAAAAAGGCCGAGGGGAAACCTCATTGGTCTTTACAGCTACTCAAAAGGAGATTATGGTGAGGTGGGGGTCACTCTCCTCTCCCAAGCTACAAGCAATAAGACAATAGGAAATGGCCTCAAATTGCACCAGGGGAGATTTAGATTAAATATTAGGAAAAATTTCTTCCCTGAAAGGGTTGTCAAGCGTTGGCTTGCACTGACAGAGGCTGCCCAGGGAAATGCTTGAGTCATCATCCCTATAGGTACTTAAAAGGTGCATATATGTGGTGCTTAAGGACATGGTTTTGTGGTGAATGTGGGAGTGCTGGGTTAACTCATTAATCTTAAAGGTCTCTGGTCTTTTCCAACTGAAACGATTCTGTGATTTTGTGATTCTACATCCTTTTCCAGATTAAGAAAAGAACAGCATGTAGCAATCATGGTGGCCCCTTAGAACATTAATATAGCAATATAATAAGGTTTTAACTGTATTAAATTTCCTTTACATAGAACTAATATTTTGTCTTTCAGACATTACTGAACATATTTGCCAGAAAGGAGACTACTAAACCCTTTCATCACCATTCAACTAACAATTCAGTGAAATTGCATTAAAAAACACAGTATAGATACTCCATGACAAAGAAGCTGAAAAACCTCTACTAAATCCTTTCTTGTACTGAACACAAACTACCTACAGGGGAAAATAAGAAGTCACTCCAAACCACCACATAACCAGCACATCAGGCAGATTATTTCTAGAAGCATTAAGTCATGTGCTGGAACACACAAAAACCATTTAACATCTTTGAAACAAAGACTCTCTAAACCAGCAACAGTTTCTACTTTTGCAGAAAATCATTCCTTGAATTTCCCAGTGAAAGCTTTGTTCTAACTTACTTTTTGCTGTCTTAATGGACTAAATAGAGTTTGTAAATTCAATGTCTTATTTCTCCTCCCTAGAATTCACAGATGTAATGCTAATTTTGTTCTCACCTTGAACAAATGAAAACACATATCTGTAGCTCCACTGAGAAATCCATTCCCCATCACCACCAATATATCTGGATCCTTTGTTACTATGAAAATTTCCAAATATGAGACAATCAAGAGAAGAAGGGGGCAATCAAACCTCTGAAGATTCATCAGTTATCATGCACAGCAAGAAAATAGCATACTTAGTGATCTATTCCTATTTTGAGCTTGTTGCTGGGAAGATAGTGAGATCCCTTCCATTTCCCTATGCAATAATAGATTTGAGCAAGAACTGTAAATACTTTGTTGTGACTTTCATCCTGCATCAAGATGCCAGCCAAGTTGAGATTTTAAAATCTCAACAGTCTTACACTTACAAGGTACAATGCCCCCGTGATTTGGGTAAAATTCAGGATTCAGCAATACCAGTACTCTGGAGGGATGAATCCTCAGCCTGCATACACTTGCCATAAAATCTGACTGTGCATAAGGCATTGACCAACACCACTCATACTGCCTTTTCCTTAAAAGGGAAATGCAGGAGAGAAAATGCAAATACAAAAACGCTCAAAGAACTTCGGTGCACCAAGGTTTTCCAAGCAAAAGAGGAAAGGAAGCAGTATCCCTCCTTCAAGCTAAACATACATTTGATTCCTGCTCTAAATCCTGTGTTTGTATAGCTGAACAGAAAGCCATCACCCTCCAAGGATCTCTAGAACAGTAACAAATAAGCAAACACATCTTTCCTAAACTAATACATTACCTGTTTCACTCGCTCAGCATGCCTTTCAGATTATGCTAGTAAAAGTATAAACAGTGCAGAGACTTGAGACTTCAAAACTTTTGAAGGTGATAATGCTGGGTCTGGTCAAGAGGTTCTTTCTATGCAGCTCTACCCGAGTACCATCAGCTATCAAATGCATTACTGACAACCGCTGTTGTATGCAAGTTCATTATCAAGCATCTCAAATTGAAGTGAGCTTATGGAAGTCAGAATCCTCAAGTAAAATGTCTTCAGTTAAGTGAAAGATAACCAAAGAGACTGCTATCTGAGTTGTATAGTAAGAGCATCACTTATACAGCTGTTTGATGTATTTCCCAGTGAAAAATTAGGACAGGTCTCCAGATTTCACTATGTCTCTAAGTCTACCAGTATGTTAAAAAAAACCACAATCCAAGTAAAATGAAACTGAGGATTATTTCATGCAAATGGAGAGCTGTCCCTTCTCCTGTGAAGTCAGTTTTACAGCTGAAATCCCATCAAGTGCACCTACTACAGCTCAGTAACTAAAGCAGATTTGTGAAACCTGAAATGGAAACTTATCAAGAAAGAATAAAACTGAAGTCTGGCTGACGTAGTTCACAGCATAGCTCTCTCCCTTGAAAAAAAAAAAAAAAAGCTTTGGTTACTCTGCCCTTTTTGCCCAAACACACTCAAAACCTGTTAAAGAGCTTAAAGGTCTTTCTAATCTACTGTAATCCTGCCACTCTTGTTTAGACCAGGATCTACTGTTTCAGTTGACCTTTATGATGGAGAGATCTCACAGACAGGAGTTGCCTAAATTCTGTCTGTCATGAGGTACTGAAAAGAACCCTCCAATTCCACTTCAATTGAGGTGAGACAAAATCAGAACTCTTGCTCTCTTGGCTGCAAATGGCCATAGTGTTTGCAAATAAAACTATTATTTCCATGTTTCTTGAGGCACTTGAAAATTAAACAGGCAGGTGCATAATTCCCTGGCAAAACATACAGCATGTCACTTGCTTACTCATATCTAGGGATCCTCAGCATTCTTGCAGAAGCACGTGGTGTGGTTAACACACGGCACACCAGTCACTGCCAACATGCCCCTATTCGTTTAGTAGCTACAATTATCATCTCAGGTATCTAAATAGTGCAGAGTCTCTACTTTAAGAATGGCAGGAGTCAAATTACCTCTGAAAATTTTATTTACATGTGGAACTGTTTGGTTTGCTTTTCATTTTATCTAACTTTCACAAGTACAGAGCAACTCTAATACTTGTGAGGCTACTGATGGGGGGTAAAAACCTGGAAAAGGATGCAAAAATCAACTGCTCAGATTTTGATCTGGAGGAATCTACTGCACTGATTTTGATGTTAAAGAAGAAAGTTTGGAAATTATCTTCCCAGTCAGCAATCCTGAGGCTGAGCAGCAGAAACAGTATGCCAGAAAGGCTCGTTTGCTTTCCACAAGAAGGCAGTTATTCCTACTGGAGAAATATCATGGTGGAAAGCAGAACTTTGGAGGCAAACTCTGGCTCTGTGAGAGGAGAACAAGAAAAAGCATGAGACTGCCACCTGAAAAGGGAGACTGGTCTCCTCATCACCTTGCTACTAGAACATCAAATAAGCAGTAAGAAGCCACCTCTCCCACATACACATACCCAAAGATACCTGGAGAGTGACTGCAAGCATTATGCTCATACCTGTTCTCCGTGTCTCCAAGGACTGCTGTTCCTGAGCTCTCTTGTTCCTAGGCCCTGTAAATTACATCTTGCATGAACTGTGCTGTTGAATACCAGAGTATCTCTGGAATTAATTTTTTTTTTTAATTTCCAAATTCTATTCCTCAGAAGATGAGGAATCCATCACCTGAATCTTGCTCCAAAAGCATTTTGAATTGCAGTCACAATATTATCACAGCCTTTAAGTCAACAGTCTGTGGCATCAAGACTACATTTTTCTATGAACCACTACACTACTAGTATAAACATAATAAACTTCTTCAATGCTGTACAATAAAAAGCAAATACCTTTCAGTGAAAAGCTATTTCTAACTCACTGCTATGAACAAGTGCATGATGTACAATATCTTGCGACTCGTTTGGGTATATACTTTTAAGAAAAGTTCCTGAAAAGTTCCTTCAACACATCCAAGAACAAAAAAAACCCCAAAACACTCAAAAACTTGATGCCAATTTTTCTTCCCGTAATTTAGGAAGTGCTGGCAGTGCTTATAAACAAACATGGGATAGTTCAGTAGTCATCACCAGTACAGTACACTGATTTTCCCTCCCATCTTTACCAGAGAGTGAGAAGTTTCATATTCAGCATTCAGAGAAAAAAATGCTTAAGGGACTTTAAATAACGCTCTCAGAACCGAGAGGAAAAAGTAAAGACTTCCCTACGCAGGTCCCTGTGGCTTTTCTGCACACCAACCACCCCGTGCCCCACGGAGCTGCCAGCTGAGCGCTGCTGGCACGAGGGGCCGGGAGCCTTGCGGGAGGCGGGCGAGCAGTAGCTCATCGCCGCTGGTAAGTTACAGGGCAGCCGCAGCCGGTGCTTTATTTCGGGTGAGATCTATTTTTTTTCCCCTTGTTAATTTCCCTCTGCGGTGCCTTTTCAGGCTTTGGAAAGGCCCACTCGTCCCCTGAAACCAAGGAGGCAACTCTGAGGGGCTCAGACGGAACCCCGGGGATGAAGCCCGCACCCCCGGTCAGCTGCGCGAGGCGGGCCCCGCCGGCCCCCAGCCCCGGCCACCCCGGGGGCACTACTTCGCCGGCGGAAGGAAACAGCGCCGTGCAGGCCGGACCACTCGTTCCTCCTTCCGCCCGGGACGCACCGACGCCCCCCGCCCCCCGCGCGGGAGCGTATCCCTCCGCACCAGGCGGCCCTAGGCCCGAGGCGGACGCGGCGGCTCCTCCCGTACTTACCCGCAGCCTTGTCCGCCGCCATCTCCGCCGCCGCGCGGTGCAGCCACGCACTCCGAACGCGCCGTTAAAGCCGAGGCTCCCCGCGCCGCGCCGAGCGACCGCACGCAAGCGCCAACGGCCGCCGCCCCCCCCGGGACTACTTTACCGCCGCCGCCCTCCGCGCGCCGAGCCCGCCCCGCCGCCCGCTCCCATTCGCCCGCCGCTTCCGGGTTCCCGCTGGCCTCGCCACGTCCGGCCGTTGCCGGGGGAGCGCGCCCGTGACGTCAGGACGCGCGGCGGGGCGCATGCGCGGCGGCGCCGCCGGGCCGGGCCG